>PJEN01009849.1:0-23622 GCA_004024605.1 Pteronura brasiliensis
TGGTGATCACAGCTTTGTAGTAAAGCTTGAAATCAGGTAACGTGATGCCCCCAGTTTTATTTTTGTTTTTCAACATTTCCTTAGCGATTCGGGGTCTCTTCTGGTTCCATACAAATTTTTGGATTATTTGCTCCAGCTCTTTGAAGAATACCGGTGGAATTTTGATTAGAATGGCACTAAAAGTATAGATTGCTCTAGGCAATATAGACATTTTAACAATGTTTATTCTTCCGATCCAAGAGCATGAAGTGTTCTCTCTTTCTCTTTTTTTTTTTTTTTTTTTTTTCCCTGAGTTGCTCAACACTTTTTTAAGGCTCTTATGTTCACAGAAGAGAACAAATGTATCTTCCCAAACTGTACCTTGGGTTTCATTCTTGCCCATGCCAGACAAAGCCAGCCACCCATGCACCTTTGTAGGTGAGAAACAAGTGCCCTCCAGCTCCATCTGATCTCCGTCAGAATCAGCTCAGGAACGACACAATGTGTTTTCGGTTTTACTCAGTGTTTTCCCTGGAGTGATCTTATTTCATTTACAGAATAGACGTACAAAATGTTTGAGAGTCTTGTGAATAAAATACTCAGGGATTTTCACAATCCTTTTGGTGATGCCCTAGGAACGTGGGAAGGAGCCTTGGGCCTGCCCCTAGGGGAGAGGAGGCTTCTTTGAAGCAGGAAACCCAGCTGGCTCTTTTTTCTGCCCTTTGCTCAGTCAACCATGTCAACTGGAGCTGCTGGCTTATTCTTGTTCCGTATACTGGAGTTCCAGGAAACATTCCGCTTGAAAAATATATCTCGCAGCTGGGGGTAGGAAAAAAAAAAAAAGTTTGGAGATTAGTGATCAGTTTGCACATCTTCATAAACAAATTCAGGCTGAGAAAGAGAATCATTTGCCTAAAATCACAAAGCTAATTAGCCATAAAGCAGGAACTAAGCCCTCATCCTGGGTATCATTCTGTTTTCTTTTCTAGGGCATGAAATTGGTGGATCTGGCTAAACTAATCCTGGTGAGTGGAAAGACCCAATGATTTGGTCCAAGAGGAGATAATAATAATAATAATAATAATATTGTTATTATTATTTTAATCCCCCAAAGCTGCTGTTTATGGCAGGCCCCTTACTGTTCTCTCCCATATATACCCTATGTGTCTTCTGGGATCTGAGTTCCTTGACGCTGGAGGCTGTAAATGGCCTAGTGCAGGCATCTATCCCTCCATGAAAGAGGGAGCAATATCGATGATATCACTTTCCCCTCCAAAAACTGCTCTGGGCACAGTAGCTCAGCACCATCTCTCTTGGTTACTGAGTGTCCTTGCAGGTAGTTAATGACTAGCAACGTTTAGCCCTGTCCTCACTCATGAAAAGATTGAACCTGAAGTGTAACTGAACCACAGATGGGAACACTTCCTTTCTAACATAAAGTGACAAGGGTTCATCATTTTCAAGCTGCTCCAAGCTGCCTTGCTGGGGGCACAGAAAGACAATCAGCTTCCAGGTGAGAGAATCTAGCCTCCCCCGCAACTTTCAAAAACCACAGAAGGAAGCAAGTCCCCAAGCTGCACAAAGTTCCTTTGAGAAGGCAAATGTAGGTCTATTTTATTTCCTTCCCAAGAGGTCTATTTTATTTCCTTCCCAAGAGGGAACAGTGGGCTGAGAAGAGTCTGCCTGGAGGCTCAGGGTGTCACTCTGGGCCATCTAGAGGCTCTGGGGCAGGAGGGGGAGGCCAGGGACTGCTGCACTGAGCTAACAGCTCCAGGACCAGGAAGGGACATCAGGCAAACCTAACCAACTTACACACGTGTCCTTCTCCAGTAGAGATGGTCTGATAGTCTCCTCACTTATAACTTCTTGGAGTTGTTTTCATACTGTCTCTTCTTTCCTTCTTTCCCAGTAATCTTTATCTCTCTCTTTTTCTCTCTCCTTGGCCCCCTCCCTCTCTCAGTCTCTCTATCTCTGTCTTTTCCTCTCTCTCTCTCCCTTCTTCCCTCTTCTCTCTCTGCCTGTCTCTGTCTCTCTCTCTCTCTCTCTCTTCTGCTCTCTCTCCATCACTATGTCTCTTCCCCCTCTCTGTCTTTATTTCTCTCTCTGCTACCAAAACATACCACTTTTCCTGTCTGATCCCTGAAAAGAGCACCAATTTTATTTATTTGTAAAATAGTGAAAACAGTGAAATTACTGAAAACCATAAAAAGCAGTGAAAAACTAAAAGGTTGAAGTGTTGATGCTCTCTGGAATTATCCTGATTTGATAGATTCTAGAGCTGGCATTTCCTCCCTCTGTCATGTAAATAAAACATCATCTTTTCATTTTTAAAGAAGTGGTTATATCAGTGTCTCTTTGATAATGTCTACTAGTTGTTTCTTTTCTGTGAAGATACAATGTTCATTTTCATACTCACAAAAGAAATTTAGGAATATCTACTCAATATTTGCAGTTCAGGGTCTGTACTAATATTTCTCATTACTTTTCTGCTCTGACTACCCAGCTGAGCAGAAGATAAACACATTTTGATGTTGTTCATTATATTGCAAGATGATAATACTGACCAAACAAACAAATGGAATGACCTACTTTATTTTTCTTCTTTTATTTATTTTTTTTTATTTTTTTCCCCCAGATCCCTTGTCTTGTAATCAATCTGGGTTTGACTCTCCCATATTACACCTGCCAAATCTGTGAAGCGAGCATGTTGCCTTGTTCCTCAGGGCCTTCCTTTCTGAACATGGAGAATGGAGCTAATCCTAGTACTTCCGAGGGTTGTGGGCTGGACTGAACAAGAAAATATATACTTTGGCATGATAACTTATATATAATAAGCTCTTAATCAATGTAACATCTTCTAATTTCATAGAGCTACTGATAAGGTTTACGGTCCCAGCGGCGATTTGCAACTCCTGCTCCACAGCGCAGGTCGCAGAGCTCAGAGAAGGACAATGAACTGATCCAGATCACATAAATGGTAGGCATCAGTGGAAAGCACTGGTTTGCAATCAGGGGTCTTCTTGCCTCCAGGGGACCTTTGTCCATGTTCAGAAATTTACGACTGTCACCACGGAGGAATGATAGTATTGGCATCCAGAGGTCAGGTGTGCTTCTAAACATCCTGCAATGCTTAGAATAGTCCCTGTCGCAAAGACTTGTCTGCACTAAATTGTTACTAGCCCCAAGGTTGAGCAACCCTGGTTTCAGATCTATGTATTCTGACACCAAATCAAGAGTTATTTTAATTCACCTTACATGTCCCAAAGTACCTCAAAGCACATTGTAAAACTAAAGCACTATTTTTGTTTTTTGAAAGGAAGTATAATATAATAGAAAACTTTAAGGTTTGACATATCTGGGTCTCTTCTCAGCTCTGCCACCTGTTAACATTTAATCTGAGTGACCTCAGGCAAAAATTAACTCATCCAAGTCCCAGTGTCTCTGTTTGTGAAATGTATCAGGATGCTTTAAAAATTAGGAAGAACATAGATGACTAAGTATGGTGCCAGTACACAGCACAGGTACCTTTGTGGTAGCTATGACACAATTATAGTTATAGTTGAGCTATCATTCATGGATGTGGGTATAGATACATATGATAAATTTCATGTTTGTCAATAAATATTTATGAGTAACTACCATGAGATAAACACTGAAAATGCAAAAATGAACCAAATGGAAATGTTCCTATCATGATGCAAGTTACATTACAGATGAAAGGAAATGGGTAAAACATAAGGATAAAGAAAGAAATCTCAGATAATTATAGACAGTGGTCAGGGTGGTCTTCTGGGAGGAGGCAAATGGAGTAGAGATCTTAAAGGGGGGAAGGCACAAGAGAGAAAGGAAAGGAAGACCACCCTAGAGAGAAGGAGTAACGAAGGCAAATAGACCAAGTAAAATGCATTTGGGGAAGGAAACCAAGGATGTGGGAGCATGAAGCAGCCAAAGGAAGACTGTAGAGCAAGGTCTTTCACCCTGCAGAGAACAATGGGAGGAGTGAAAGAGGGATAATGAATTGTTTCTTGGCCCCAAATAATGCCCTTTGCAGGTTTCTACTTCCAAGAATAAACCATGAGGTTTATCACCCCAGAATTCTGCCTTGAACAGAAACCATCAATCGACTTCAGTTCTCGTGCTGGATCTCTATAATGAGGCTTATTACAAAGAACCATAATGTTCTGAGTTCCCGTAGGTTCCATGGAGATTGAGAGCCAAGTGGAACCTACTTTTTAATTACTGAGGTAGACAGAACTCAGGGCATGGTATAGTGAAGGTTGAAACATGTGCCTTTGGACCCCAGAAAATTTGGGGGAATTGGTCAATGGCAGGAGTAGACTGAGCAACTAAGAAGGAGTGGTCCTCCTTTGTCTCCAGTGTGGGGTTTGGCCTGGGCAAGAGTAAGGGCTTGAAACACATTCAGAAAGGTTTAGGGGCACTCAAAACATAATGAGGAACCAATGACATGGTTCTCTAGGGAAAACTTTGGAAAGTGGCCAGCCCCCAGGAGAAACACTCCCCATGGCCACACTCTGCATGAGCAGAGGTGAAGGAGGCTGAACAGAAGCTGAGGGAGAAGGCTAGACAGCTGGCTCCGAGGAGCTGGTGACAGTACCCAGAAGTTTCCCACTGATATGAGGGGTGGGGATGGAACATTACTGAGATTACAGATGGTCCAGCAGATGCTGAGAGTCCTTCTCTGAAAGAGGGTGGAGTGTGAGAGGATGCTTGTCTCTTGGTAGAAAAGTCAGGATCTGGAACTCAAGTTTTGAGGTTCATAGGCTGACCCCTGGTCAGTTTTCAGTTCAGGGAACACCCCAGACTGGTCATTGGCTGATATCAGTGCAGACTCAGATGGTATGCATGGATCTATAAGCCCCTCTTCCCCATGTACCCTGATGCCATCTTAGTGAAAAAGAGGGGTATGGGGAAAATAATCTGAAAGACTATTTCATGCTGTAAACATTTAACACTAAGGAAATGTGTTATTCCAAAAAGATCATTTCAATTATTAGATAGGACTTAGCTTTCCAGATTGAACTTAGACTAAATAGGAAATACAAAGGTATTTTTATTTTTGTTTTTGCATGTTTTAGTGTACTACAAATACATGTGACCCCACAACAGGGAAAAAAATGAAATAGCAATCTAGAAGTTTCCCAAATTTGAGCTGAGCAGAAAAGTAGAATTGTCTGCTTTTCTAAATAAAAAAAGAAAATCAGGTCAACATCAAATAGGAAAAGAGACTATCCTTTTTGTAAGAGGGCCAAACTCCTCTATGAATGCTGGACATGTTTAATCTTGTCTTTTGTAACTGGTAACCTGTCTTTTCCTTTTCTTTGTCTCTGGGACAGGCACTGAGGGTCAGCCTGGCCCTCTGTCTACAGGCCTATTCATTTCTAATGTGTCAGTTCCCTGCTAGGAAAAGCCTATCTGTGGTGAGAGCTGCCAATTCGAGACCCAGGGCTTATGACAGGGGTTGCTAGATAGCATAGAGGGTGTCTCCTTGCATTTGAATTTCAAGTAAAAAACATTTTTTTATAAGTGTGCTCCAGTGTTACCTACAAATATTATATGAGACATAACTTTACTTAAAACATATGTTTTGCCTGTTTTAAATGTAACTAGAAACTCTAAATTTATATTTGTTAATCTGTCAACCCTACTCTGAGCAATGGCAAACCTAGACCTGGATTCTGTGCCAAGTGGAAGGGTAAATGGGTCCCTGCCTCACTGTCCATCCATACTCTGCCTCAAATTGAGAGACAGGTAGGACTTACCTCTAGTATTTATAGATGTATAAATACCAGTATAAATATAATTATAAACACATATGTATTTAAAACCAGGTTTTTGGGACAGAGTACCCTGGAGGTTTGAAAATGCCCACCCACCCTGGATTTCATCATGGAAAGAGGCATGCCTTCTCTTCACATCAATGACATTGGATTGCACAAGGATCTCCTGGTAGGTATCCTAGTGATGGTTTCACTGAAGGGAAACTTAGATTCAAGGGGTAAAGCAACAGTGAATCAAAGTAAAAAGTGAACTAGATTTATAGTGAATAGTTTTATAGCTTACAAGACCAAAATTTGAATTTTGACTCTACCCGGATATTACTATGAGAACTACCTTGACATTTTTAAGTCTCTAATCGTCATCTGCAGGAAACTAAGACATGGAACACTGGGTAGAGGGAGTATTTCATGTTTTGATGTACACAAAGTGCCAAATAGCACTTATGGAGGTACTCACAACGTGATAGCTACTGACAATAATTTCTATGTGGTCAAGTTTCCCATAAATAGTGATGCCATGACTAAAACCAGGGTCCTGGTCCATAGCATAATCATGGGCATGTGGAAGTATTTTAAAAAGCTGGTTTGAATTCATGTCCAGTATTCAGATAACTCTTTCAGATTAAGCATGTGCCTCCTTTATAGCACTATTTTGAAATGCAAATAGTAATGGAGTATTCTAGTAGTATCTTAAATCATGGACTCTTTTTTTTTTTTTTTTTGATTTTTGATTTTACGTGACAGAAATCACAAGTAGGCAGAGAGGCAGGCAGAGAGAGAAAGGGGGAAGCAGGCCCCCACTGACCAAAGAGCCCAATGTGGGGCTCGATTTCAGGACCCCGGGACTGTGAGTCAAAGGCAGAGGCTTTAATGCACTGAGCTACTCAGGCACCCCAATAATGGACTATTTTAATGAATTAAATTTATTGAATCCATATTCTCATCAAAATCAGACTCTGGGTGAGAGAAATTTCCTGCATATACTATTAATGTCTTCTTGTGGAGTGGACCCAAGCCTTCGGTCACCTCTGAGTAAACATAAGTGGAGATAGTACTAGAAGAGGGGATAGTGACATGAGGAAAGGTAAGGATGTGGAAAAACCTGGAGCACAAATGGGGCTAGTGAAGGTCAGTGAGTGACTGTAGGAACAATTTTGATTCAAACCACTTTAGTGGCAAATCATCTTCCTCAATCCCCACCCCTTTAAGAAGTACAGGGATAGCCACAGTATTTCTTAATGAGGCATAATCAAAGGAGGAAATTTAGTGAAATATATATTTGAGTGAGACTCAGCTTCCTTTTTTGTACTGGAATTAATAGCTAGGAGTCCTGGGAGGTGGAAGGGGAGGGCTGAGTATGAGGGCTACTAGTTCATACCACATACCCTCTCTGCCAAGGACTGTTGACATCACACCTATTTCCAGCTCTTAACCACCTCATGAGTCCTGCTAGGAGGTTTACTTCAAAAGAAGTTTATGTGTATGTAGAAAATCAAATACATTACCTGCCCTTTCTTTAGTGTTCAATGTAATTATACTTATATTAAGTGAAATTTCTCTAAATGTTTAAGATTACACAACTAACAAATCAAATATAAACTTTACTAATCTTTTTTTTTAAGATTTTTTTTTTAATTTGACAGACAGATCACAAGTAGGCAGAGAGGCAGGCAGAGAGAGAGAGGAGGAAGAGGCAGGCTCCCTGCTGAGCAGAGAGCCCGATGTGAGGCTCGATCCCAGGACCCCGGGATCATGACCTGAGCGGAAGGCAGAGGCTTTAACCACTGAGCCACCCAGGCGCCCCTAAACTTTACTAATCTTCTTACACATTTAGAAGTTAATTACAAACCTTAGTCAAATTCCTGTCTCAATAAAAGCATAAGCTTTTATGCCACGTTCCCTTAAGTGCTTCAGACACCTTAAAATAAGCATGATATTCACAAATTATCACAATAATTATAAAACATTTATATTTCTATTCAACCTATGAGAAAATTAGTGATTCTATAGATTTAGCTTATTTCTTATTTGTTTATGTAACTTAATATATCTTAATGCATCTTTCCAGTTTACAGTCCCCTACCAAACAAAAAGATGATAGTAGACCCGCTGAGCTTCTTGAGTTATCCATGAATTGATTATTGACCAGAACAAGTGACACAGTTAGGACTTCCAAAGTGACTCAACCCCTAGAAACTATTTCTTACCTAGGTTCCTCTTAGAATCATGATTGACTTACTATGTCAATAAGAATGTCCCCAGACATGCCTTTTCCTGCAATCTGATGTCTTTGCACTCTTCCTTCTTTACATCTGTGATATAGAATATGTTATAGGCTGAATTGTATCCTTCCCTAAATTCACAAATGGAAGTCCCAATCCCTCCCAATACCTAATAATATAACTGTCTTTGGAGATGTGTTCTTTAAAGAGTTAACTAAATTAAAATGAGGTCATTAAGGTGGACCCTAATCCAAATGACTGGTGTTCTTATAAGAGCAGAAAATTGATCTTTATGGGGCTCAGGGTAAGTTTTCCCAAAATATACCAAAGTGGCATATTGATTACTTCAAATCAAAGTTACTTGAGAAACAAGCAGTGTAAGAAGGACTTTCTGACTCTCCTCTCTGTACCCTGGAAAGGAGGAATAAATCTTCTGTGTTAAGGGTCCCCTCCCTGCACCAGGAGGTAGAGAGACATCCTTATTGCCAGAAACAGGGAATTCAGGGACCAGACACTGAATAAATAAACTTTGCTTAGTTTGTTTACTAATTAGTACTAATTAGTACCAAAGCCTAAGTGTCTTTTTCTTGTCAGTTCTATAAATTTATTGTTTATTTGTCTAAAAGGTATAAATAAAAACTGCCTGCTCTGGTCACTTCTTTGGGTCTCATATTTCTATGACCTCCCATAAGTATGAATTAAATTTGCTTTCCTCCTGTTGTGTCTTATGCCAATTTAATTATTAGACCAGCCAGAAGAACCAGAAGGGGTACAAAAAATTTTTCCTTTCCTTGATGGTCTCCAAGGAGTCTTGTTTCTCTTTAGTTTAAGAACTACCTAGGATTGGAGAATGAGATGTGGGTGCTCAGTGTCCTTGCCAGTGCTTTCCACATGAGTGCTGGGGCATGGGAAGATGCCAATGCTAGATTGCTAAAGGGAGAGAAGGGAAAAAACTTATTTCTAGTCAAGGTCATGCAGTTCACAACTGAACCTCTAATTTAACCTTAGGATTAATAAGTTATTTCAATTTATTTCCACTTCAGTATGCTCAACTTGAATTTTAGTCCACACCCTTACTGAAATCATGTCTCCTTTTATTTTTATTTTCTCTTTATGTCCCATTGGCCACGATTTCTAATTATTTTATTGAACCTAAAGAATTCAAAGCACTTCATAAATTGCCTCTATTTATCCTTTCTCAACTGTTAGTATAGATAAAAAGTAATTCAGCTTCTTCTACAGATGTTATAAACACTATCCATACAGTACTGGGTCCCCATAGCATTGTATTTCCCAATCCTGTGGCCTAATTTTCTAAGGATGAAATTTACAAGTTCAATGACCTTCACCCACTCTTATCTCTGGACCTCAACTCTCTCTCTCTCTCTCTCTCTCTCTTTCTCTCTCTCTCTCTCTCTCTCTCTCTCTATATATATATATATACACACACACGCAGAGACAAGAAAGAAAGAAAAAAAAGAAAAAGGAAAATAAAAAGCCAGATCTCAGATTCTCTGATTTGGGAATGAGTTAAGTCTGGGATCAAATCTGCTTCATTAACTAAAAGATCTGGACAGAGTGAATGTAGAGCTGAGACATGCCCATCCTATAAAACCAAACACTGAATAGCACTCATCCATTCTTTGCCCATCTGAACCTGAAGATTAAAAAGATTAAACCATGTGAAAGCACTTTATAAACTTAAATCATGTGTAAATTGTCTGCTTTTTTATGACAAATTACCCCTCATGAGTTATTTCAGGCATTAAGGTATTAAGGTGCTCACCTAAGTATCAGCAGCGAGGTCCTCGTGAAGTCTGTGTATCCTGGATTTCCAGTTCAGTGCTCTATCTACCCCCAGATTATGCAGCACTTCAAATATGAAAATGAATTCCATGGATGAGAAGCAATCATTCATTCATGGGCCAGGCTCTCATCTTTCTCTACACACCTGACAGGAAGAGACCCAATCGGAAAGGCCCCACTTATCTGAGATAAAGGTCAGTCCACAAAGAACTGTGACGCCAGGTGCTCTGCCCTTAAGTCATGCAGCAGAGAGCTGCATTAAGGTTGTAATGCATGCAAACCTTCCTGGTCTATTTTATTCATGCCAGTTCCCAGGGATGACACTCCAAACTCTGAATTAGAGGCACACCTTTGTTTCCATTCCAATATAACCAAAGAAAGAAAGCTCATGATACAGCAGTTTAATTAGAGTATGTAAATGACTATGCTCCCATTTCCCTCTTGTGTGTTCCAGGTCCTGTCTTCTTGACAAGAGGAGAATGCAGCTCAGAAAAGGGAAGGCTGGAAACAAATAAAGCAAGGCATCTGTAGGCCTTCACCATAGTGTGGCAGAAATGTGGTGAAGGGTGAAAGGCCACAGACTCGCTGCCATGTGTGCTGTCATGTGACATCAGCCCCATGTTGAACTTGTGAGGTGTCTCTTTGGTGTGGCTGGAAAGTGAAAAGCATGCCCTGCAAACAATACCTGACTTTTGTAAATTTATTTTTAATAAGCATACATTACAGTATCCTCTTTTACGTACAGTTTTATGAGACCTGACATAGGCCAGTGTAACCATCACCACAATGAGGATATAGGACAGCTCCATTAACACACAGCAACTGCTTTCTGTTCAAACCCTTCATATTCAAATACTCCACCTACCCAGTAACCCTGAGGACCACCATCAGTTCTTCATCCCTCTAGCTTTGCCTTTTACACAATGTCATATAAATGGAAATCTGGCTTTGTTCATTTGCATAATGTGTAGTGTATTTGCGATCTATCCCTGTTGTTGCGTCTATCAAGTAATCTGTTCTTGTTTGTGGCCCTGGTGCATTCTATTGTATGGATACAACAGTGCTTTTTCATCCATGCATCAGTTAAAGGACATTTGGGTTGTTCCCAGGTTTGGGTGATTACCAAGGAAACTGCTATAAATATTTACATCCATGTTTCTGTGTGACCTAAGTTTTTGTGTCCTTGGGTAAATACCTAGAAGTAGAAGTGCTGAATCTGGGATGAGTACAAGTTTAACTTTGTTAAGAAATTGCCAAACTGTTTTCCAAAGTGATTGTACCATTTTGCATCCCCACCTGCAACGTATCACAATACTAGTCTACCATCTCGCCAACACTTAGTATTGGCAGGTACTATTATTGTTGTTGTGGTTATAGCAATTCTAGAGAGTGTAGAGTGGCATTTTATTCTGGATTTAATCTGCATTCTCCTTATGACTGATAATGTTGAGCATCTGTTCATGTGCTTACCTGCCATCATATATTTTCTTCAGTGAAATGTATGTTCAAACCTTTTGTCCCATTTTAGATGAGTTATTTCCTTATTCCAAATTCAATAAACAGTTTCTAAGTCTATATATTTTTTAAGATTTTAATTACTTATTTGACAGAGAGAGATCACGAGTAGGCAGAGAGGCAGGCAGAGAGAGAGAGGAAGAAGCAGGAGCCTGCCAAGCAGAAAGCCTGATGCGGGACTCGATCCCAGGACCCTGAGATCATGAGCTGAGCCGAAGGCAGAGGCTTAACCCACTGAGCCACCCAGGCGCCCCCTCTAAGTTTATATTTTTTTATTAACTAATTTTACTAAGTACAAGTTGAATAGCCACAATTATTATAAACAGAATTTAAACCACTGATAGCAACAGAAAGTTAGATTTTAAGAAGCCCAAATATTTATAGTTCTAGAACAATGCTTCTGAAAGTTTAGTGTGCAAATGAATCATGAAAGGATCTTGTTAAAAATGTAGATTCTGGGGGCGCCTGGGTGGCTCAGTTGGTTGGGCGGCTGCCTTTGGCTCAGATCATGATTCCAGGGTCCTGGGATGGAGCCCTGCATCGGGCTTCCAGCTCAGCAGAGAGCCTGCTTCTCTGTCTCCCCACTCCCTGCAGCTCTGCTTACTTGTGCTCTCTCTCTAGCTCTCTGTCAAATAAACAAATAAAATATTTTTTAAAAATGTAGATTCTGATCCAGCGGGTCAGGGCTTGAGCCTGAGAGTCTGTATTTCTAATAAGTTTGCAGGTGACACTAATGTCAAGGATGCTTACATCACATTTTAACTAACAAGTGTCTAAAAGTTCTTGGTTCAAATCCCCTTTTATAACCCCAAAACTGGCCAACACTCATCATGTAATTAAATCTGCTTTTACTTTTGGAAGAAAGAGGAATATGAAATTAAGAAAGACATACAGATCTCTAGATGTACTGTTAAAAACTTGAATAGGTATGCTACAGAGTTTCTGTGCAAAATATCTGTCCAAAGTTATGTTGTCACATTGGTTGATTTTGTTAATAAAGAATAGAGGAATTTCCTCATTGAAATTATGCCAGTAAAGAAATAGTTATCTATGTCCTTCATTAGTATCAATTATTTTTTTACCCTTAGAATACTTCGTTGTAGTCACTGGTTGAAGTAAAACTTTTTGTATTTTCTCCCCATTATGTGGAAGTGGGTGGGCTGTGTTAACCTAGGATCTTATTTTATTGTCCCAGTCTCTTTGAGGTCTGGAATTTGTGTCTCATTGTTAATTTTAAAAGAATTGGAATACTATTAGCCAGAGAAGAAAATTATTTATGATTTTGGGAAATGCAAACACTTGTTGCAGGGGGTATATATATATATATATATATATAATATATATATATTAATATATATTTATATATATATTATATAAATATATAACATATATTTATATAATATATATATAAATATATATAATATATATATAAATATATATAAATATATATTATATAAATATATATATATACTTTAGTGGGTAACCAAGATGAGTCATTGAGATTCAGGAAAAAGATATTGAAACTTCTATTTTCAATGATTTTTAAATTAAAAAAATAGGAAAATTACATTTCACTGTTGTTGAGTAGATCAATGGACACATGGGCCTTCATTCTGTCTCTATGCCATAAAGTAGAAGATAAATAATTCCATTTTGAACATAAGTTTTAAGTATCTGAGAGTATTTTAATGGAGATGTCAAGTAAACAGACTGGCAGTCATAAGAGAAAGAGAGCTGGACCCATAAACCAACAAGGTGCCATAATGGAGACAGAGTGGAGAGGATTGGTTCAGTAACAAAAAAAGCATTCATGGGAGGGAATTATAACACTTGGAGTTTTGGTAGAAGAAGACGAAGAATCAAGGAAAACTGAGGAAGAGGTAAAGAAGTCAAGAATGGCACGGGGATGCAAGCAGTCTCCCAGGAGAATGGTATTTCAGAATATATTAGACAGATGGGTGCCTGGGTGGCTTAGTCAGTTAAAAAATGCATCCAACTCTTGATTTCAGATCAGGTCATGATCTCAGGGTTGTGGGATGGAGCTCCCACCACCACCACTACTAGGCTCTGCACTCAGCGTGGAGTCAACTTGGGATTCTTTCCTCCTGTCCTTTTCCTCATTTGAGTGCTCTCTCTATTTCTCTTTAAAATAAAGAAATAGGGGCACCTGGGTGGCTCCGTGGGTTAAGTTTCTGCCTTCAGCCCAGGTCATGATCTCAGGGTCTTGAGATGGAGCCCTACATTGGGCTCTCTGCTTGGCAGGAAGTCTGCTTCCTCCTCTCTCTCTGTCTGCCTCTCTGCCTACTTGTGATCATGATCTCTCTCTCTCTCTCTGTCAAATAAATAAAATCTTTATTTTAAAAAAAATGTTAAGCAATTGGACATAGCATCTTTAAAAAAATAAAATAAAATAAAGAAAATCTTTAAAAAATTAAAAGAAAATAGTAGACAGCATGTCAGGAAAGATTGATTAACCCTGTGAATTATTGCTGGAGGGCTTAGTAAAAAGAAGCAGAACATGCCTATTGGATTTTATTACTGGGACCAATGTCACTGGTGACCTCAGCAAGAGGGTAGTTATCTCTAAAGATACCACGTGCAAACTGGAAGCACATTTATTGTTGTTGACAATTTTTTCTTTGGGTGTAAATAAATACATGTGTGCTCTAATAAAATTTGAGGGAATTAAAGAATTTCAAAAGGTGACAAACAGAAATATACTTTAAATTGATTACCCATAATCCTATCTTCCAAAAGCATTCTCTGTCATAATGTTGTATGTCTAACTCCTGTGTCTTCTTACTTGGTAGGTTTTTGGTTTTTTAAAATCTCTTCCACATAATTGCGATTATATTTTATGCACTGATTTTTCACTTCACGTTTAAACAAACACATTTTAAATGCTTTGTAAGCATAGCATACCATAAAGTGAACATACCATATAGATATCCATCACATTTAGATCATTTCCAATCTGAAGGCTATTATAAATAAAGCTGAATGAGCATTTTTCTGTACAAACCTCCCCGCCACCCCAATTATTTTGGACTATTTTCTCAACAGAGGAAAATCCATCAGGTAATTTCTAGGTCCTATGTTATGAGTACCTTCAAACTCTAAGGAAGGACCTACTTTAAACAAATATTTGTGGCTATGGATGAAAAGAAGGACCTCAAATTACCCCCCAAACGAGATAAACTCTTGGCAGGTTTAATTCAGCAATTTCCACGAATACAACTTCTAATTTCCTTTTTCTCATGATTTAGAACACTACTTTTTCATCTCTTCCTCCAAAGGTCTAAAATTTCCCTAGTACTGAGAAGGGGAACATCACTTTCAATAAAAAGAGAGTAGGATGGGAGGGAGGAGAGAGAGAGAGGTGGGAAGGGGAGGGACAAGGCAAGAAAAGAGAAGAGAAGTCCGTTTCCTGCCATTAATTTTAAGCAAGTCTTTGAGTCTTACGTAAACTTCTCTTTTTATCCAAATATGTGTATTGTCAAAAGCTGGAGCACTGGCATAGTAGACACTTACCAATTTTAGCTTCTCTGACAGCTGACCTCCCCTGCCTCTCTCTGCAGTCTCTCATTTGGGAAACCTCTATTACATAGAGTTTTGGGGAAAAGCACCTGCCCCTCCCTAGAAAAATAAAAGTAGTCACAGTTCTTCTAGTCTTGACGTGAGTCATCAGGAGATCAACACATGAATTGGGCTCAGCAAGTGGACAATTAATGCTGGGGTTTGGCCTTTGAGAGAGCAATGTTAGAGGTCAATTGTCATTGCCATGGTGGTCTGAGTAGTCCAGCCCATGCCCGTGTTTGAGCTCTCCTATAGTCCTTGATGGTCAGCTCTTCCTGGTGATCACCCATCTCCACATCTTGTCCTCTTTATTGTTCAATGAGCCCTGATTATCCTGCAATAATCCCTCGACTATGTCAGCATGCACCAGTCTTTGTTGCTTGTAAGGAGGTCTCTGCTTAGGCCCAATAAGCAGGGTCAGGTCACATGTAGGATTTTGGATTTTTTTTTTCTTTAGAGCAATAGAAAGCCAATAATGGGTAAGAATTATTTCAGCACAGGACTGATTATCTGTGGAGAGGGGAGGAAGATGGAGGCCTAGGGAATGAATGAGGGTTAAGTAGAAAGAGTTGCAGCAGAAACAAAAAGGCATATGTAGGTGAAGGCTTCAGATCCACAAGGAGCAGAAAGCAGGCTGCTTATAGGAACAAGGGCACTCTCCCTTTTTCATTCAGAGGCTCTGGACACCAGGAAAGGAACATCAGGGGATAAATGTGTCTGGAAGCAGTTACAAGGACAAATGAGAATGCCTGAAAAGGCCTTTTATGCAGCTCCTGTGTAGACTCACAGAACTGTGTTTCATCCACTTCATGGGGAAAAATATAATGAATAATTTTATAATAATCTCTTCTTCTGACAGCTCTCAACCCCTCAATACTCATCTCTGACATGCTAGATAGAAATAGGCTACACCAGCATAATGCCACCTCTCCTACCTTCTAGAAGAATTTCCTAAGCTTCACTGATAAGATTCTTCTGCAATTCTGGTTAAAAAACTTAGCTTCCCAGTCCCTTCCTTCAGAGGGGATAGAACATGAGAAGGAATTTTAACAAGTTCTGTCATGTAATCCTTGTCATCATGGAAGTTTGAGAAAGATCCTTTGAGATCTCTTACCTGATGAAGGTATGGAATAGACACTTAACAGAGATTTTTTTTTTTTTTCCTGCTAGGTCCTCTGTATTGTCATCCCACCAAGGGGTGGTTTGAAGGCCCGGAGTAAGTGTTCTTGATTGTTCAGCCACCAGCATTTCCAGGAGGGCTTGTAAAAATGCACATTGCTGGTCCCACCCCCAGAGTTTCTGATTCAGAAGGTCTCAGTAGACGTCTGAGCATTGGTAGTTCTAAAAAAGTCTCAGGTGCAGCTGAAGCTGCTGGTCCTGGACCACATTTTGAGGACTGCTGACATAGAAGGAACACAATATCCCCAGACACTCAAGACATAATTATCACTCAGTGATTCCTCCTGACGAAACCCCCTCCAATCAACAACACCTCAGAACAGGACAGGGGATCCTCTGTACAGAGTTACGCACTCTGAGGCACCTGAGACCTAGACTTCCTCCCTTACAATATATCAGAAAATAAAACCTGGAATTCTCCATGTGGTCAACACAGAGACTCAGAGATTCAGTCCCAATCCTAACCCTTGTTGGAATAAATGAAAACAAAGTAGGAGATCAAAAGGAGATGAATATCTGCAGAAAGGTGATGTTTCTATAGTACAGCTTTGGGAGACCGAAAGCAGAGTTAAAGCAAGGAAACTGAGGCAAAACCACCAGGGCCTTGGGAAACATCCCCTCATATTGGGAAGAGGCCAGCTGAGATACAGGGAAGCTTGTGCTGAATGTGGTGCCAAGGTGGGGGTTGGGGAGTGTTGACAGAGTCAAGCTGGAACTTCCCACTCTCCCCCACCACGTGCCATGCTCTGGTGGAACATAGAACATCAGGAAAGAGTTAGGACCACAGGACCTAAAAGATCTAGCTTTGGGAGGGCTTTGAGTAAGTCCCAGACAAAGCAATGTCCTAAGCACTTTCCATGAAATAACTCTCTTAATTCTCACACTAACCCAACAAGTAGATACAATAATCATCACCTTTTTTGGACTAAGAAACAGGGTCACAGAAAAGCCGTGTGCTGTGGTGGATGTCACACGGTGGGCACTCAGTGGAGTCACATTTCAAATCCAGGTCTTTTGACTTCAGAGACTACAGGCCTAACTCAATATACTGCTGTTGCTTCTTAACAGAATGCATATTTCTTGATCATCTGCTACCTCCAAGTCATTATTTTAGCTACTGGGGGTGGGGACTAGAGGAGGGGAAAATAAAATAGATACTTTCCTTGCCTTGAAAAGAGTAAAATCTGTTAGGATGGACAGACCCACTTACAGAACTCTGAAACTAGGCAGATTGCAAGTATAAGCTTCTATGTCTCGTTAAAAGCTACAGGGATTTGGGGATACAGAGAGAGAAATGTGGATGGGTGGATGGTAAGTTGTGGAGACCCTGGGAATCCTTTAATTGTGGCCCTAAGTGGATTGTAAGCAAAAATAAATAAGTAAATAAATAAATAAATAAATAAATAAATAAAAACCAGTCCCTCCAGTGTTGACGCTTGAAAGAGGATATCTTGCAGGAAGAGGCAGCTGATTCTGAGGCTCTGACCTCATTTTTCAGATTCTCCTTAGCTTGCACCCCTTTCTGGTTCCTGGTATCACCATCCTGCTGGCTTCTGAGGGCAGTAATCTTTTTCAAACACTCTGGCCCAGACAAAAAAGACCTTTCTATTAACTCCCCACTGTACAGCTGAGGCCAGGCTGGAATTAACAAAAATGAAAATCAGTAAGTCCTTCACTAAATGCTCAGACACAGAAACAAGAAAATAAACTGTCCTATAATATCAAAACTCTGTCTAAGAGAACTGCTCTGTCCACACAGAACCATCTGGAAGAAGGACAGGACACCTGTGATGATGCCTGCTCTTCTTAGACTGGGGAATCCTCGAGTTTACAAATGCTATTCTCATCCCTGTCTGTAATCTGGACTCCTTGATGTCTAGACAAGGAGTTGGAGAGAGGTCTTCCCTGGATCTGGTGCCTGCCCTCTCAGGTCCAGCCTCCCATGTTCTAACTCACCTCTGCTCCAAGTAGTTGGAAGTAATTGACTTTCTCCTCCGGGCTTTTCTTTATGGCCTTTCAAAGAACACCATGGCTATCTTGTCTGAAATCAAGTCTGGACACTTGTTAATTAACTGCCTGAGTTTGATCCAGGCACCTCATTTTCCTGAGTTTCTGTTTTTCTGTTGGTGAACTTAGGGGTATGAATTAGTGGTTAACTCAGTCCCAATTCTGACCTTTCTATAATTCTAGGCCCGTTTGTGGGCATGACTCAAGTTGCTTATCACATGTATTTTGCCTCATCAGTAATACATTAAGGAAAATTGCCTGAACCTGAAGGGTCAAGTCTATGAGGAGGGCCCATATGCCTAAGCCCAAAGATCCATTGCTTTCAAAGAATTAGACTGGGTGAGTGGGACCCGGGCTTCTGGATTCTCTATATCTACATACATAGTATTGAAAGTGCATTAGGACTAAAGGAATCCAGGGGCCCTTTCCATCTCTGGCAAGCTCAGCATCATGTAAAAATAGTGTGGCCAGTATAAACACAAAAGCTGAGTCATCAGCTTCTGCTCAGGCCCCTGCACCCAGTCTGTGAGCCATCAGAAATGACAAGCAGGATTCAAGATAGTGCTTTCCTATGATCTATAAGCCAATGCCCCGTCATTCACCACAGGATGATTAGCATATATATGGAGGCCACAGAACTTGAATATGAGGATGAAGATGCTGATAAGGCTCAAGCTCTAAGAGGATAATGCCCTAGTGGAAATACAGAGTGGCCCAAGGTGACCTTATTGACATCACCATCATCATATCAACTGTGTGTTGAAGGCCACACCATTGGCTGGAGGCTTTTCACCAGTAAGTCACCTAGAACATTGCATGCTTCCACTTTGGCAGATCTGGGAGAGTCAGACCTGGAAGATACAACAGAACCAAGGTGGAAATGCCTCTCAATGAGAGTAAAATTGGGATCAAAATCAGAAACTCTGCTCCAATGGATAATCAAAGTTAGGAGACCAGGACGGTAGGAAACAAATATTGAGACCTGGGTGCAGAACCAAAGAATCCAGAAGGTAGAAGAAGAGGAGAACCAGGACCATTGAATGAGACAGAAGGACATTCTGGGCAAAAATGGAAATAAACAAACAAACAAACAAACAACAACAAACTCTATTTCTGAGGTTGGATATTAAGGTGGCTTTTTACATCCTGGTGGAATACTACATGGGGATCATGAAAGTCTCTCTAAATCCATACAACTCATCAAAAAGAAATAACTGGCTTGTGTTTTCTGGGTTCCATGGTGCATTGACTTCCAACTGAATTTGGTTTCTCTTTCTTTCTTTCTTTCTTTCTTTCTTTCTTAAGATTCTTATTTACTTATTTGAGAAAGAGAAAGAGAGAACAAGCTGGGAGAGGGGCAGTGAGAGAGGGGGAACCAGCCTCCTACTAAACAAGGAGCACAATGTGGGGGTTCGACCCCAGGGCCCTGGGATCATGACCTGAGCTGAAGGCAGATGCTTAACCGACTGAGACACCCAGGCACCCTTGAATTTGGTTTCTACCACATAGTTTCAGGGTATATTACCTACATATCACTGAATAACAATTTACAACAAACCTAACAGCTAAAAACAGTACACATTTATTATATCACTGTTTCTGGGGATCCAGAGTCCAGTCCCAGCTTGTTCTCTGCTTCAGAGTCTCATCTGAATGCTATAGTCAAGGTGTTGGCGAGGGCTGCAACCTCCCTTCAAGGTTTGACCAGGGGA
Organism: Pteronura brasiliensis; assembly: GCA_004024605.1. Taxonomy (NCBI): domain Eukaryota; kingdom Metazoa; phylum Chordata; class Mammalia; order Carnivora; family Mustelidae; genus Pteronura; species Pteronura brasiliensis. Next base: position 19,795 of record PJEN01009849.1, read on the forward strand.
AAAAATCCTCTTCTGAGCCCACATGATTGTTGGAGACATTCTGTTTCTTGCAGGCCATAGGAGAGAGAGTCTGAGTGTCCTGCTGACTATCAGTTAGAGGTTACTCTCATTTCCTTGACATGTGGCTTTCCCTGAAGGGAAGTTCAAAACATGCATGGCTTCTTTGTAGACAGCAAGAGTGTCTCCTAGCAAGACAATTATAATCTCATATAATATAATTGTGTGCATGCAATCAACTATATTCCATCACCTTTGTCATATTCTAGTTGTCTGAAGCAAGTTAGAGGACACATCACACTCAAGCAGAAGGAATTATGCAAAGGCTTAAATGGGAACCATCTTAGCATCTGTCATACATAAATAGACCTGCTAGTTGGGGCTGGATCTCAATGCTACTCTACTATTCTCCTTGAGGAATTAAACAAAGACACCATAGTATGTGATATAGTTAATTATAGACTCCTAAACCAGACAGCAGAACTCACTAGGTGTTCAGAGTTGGTGGGACAAGGTTATTTCTCCTTCATGTTGGCTAGTAGTTGAATTTCCATCACCAGGAATAAAAGCTTCCTTTTCCCAAATAACCAAATGAGGCAGAGAACTTAACAAGGAAAATTATTAGGAGTTATATTGGGGTCCCCTAAACCTACTGTACGAGTTGAGGCAAATTTTGGTAATAAAGGCTTGTGAAGAAAGCTTAAGGGATTTGGTTGACTCAGTATGAGTCAGTGGTGTGATGTGACTGCCAAGAATAGCAAAGGCTGTGTTAGATTCAGTGTAATTAGTCCAGATGGAGGATTAGTCCAGAGGAGATGACCCTTTCTCACTTTGTGCTGCTGCAGCCACACATGAAGGCTGGTGCTAATGTTAGATCCCACATTCTAGGAAGAACATGGTCAAAATAGTGTACCTATAAAGGAGAGTCCCCAGAAGTTTAAGGAGGTTGAAACCATAGAAGATAGCTAAAAAAAATGAGGACTGGGAATATTTAATCTGTAAAGGTAAGCTCCTGAACTAGAAAGGAGTATTGTTTTGAAACACTAGAAGACTGTCTTATGGACAAGATATTGGGGCAGAAGGTCTTATATGAGCCCAAAGGTTAGAGCCAATACTCTTAGTGGAAATCTTGGAGGATCATTTGTCTGCTCAGAGTGAGAAACATTCCCCAGGGGGTCCAGCTGTCATAGCAGAGGACAGATGCTTCTCACCAGAGGTCTTCATTGTGTCATTCAGTTACTCAACAAACACTTCTTAGATCCAACTGATGACTGAGGACCAAACTATGCAGATGCCCAACAAAGAAAATGCATCCCTGTCTTTAACGACTATACCTTGAAGACAAGAAAACAAACAATTTCAATGAAAGATTGAAAGTAACCAACAACCCCCAAGACTCAGACATGCATTTCTTGGCCATGTCAAATGCAGGGGGCCACAGCTCACTTCCTGTGGCTCCATGTGCCTTCCCATTCTGGGACGTGGGACAGAAAAACAAAAGTGCTAGTAGGAATCTTGTGATGTCTTGGAAAATTTCCGCTCCAGAGAAGCTAATTTGCTCGCATTACAAAGGCCACAGCATGTCACTGCCAAGTCTTGCCACACAGCAATAGGCACCCAGGCTGTACAGGGTAAAGGAAGCAAATGATCAGCAAAAATAGCACAGTTTCCTACAGGGCCCTCAAGTCATTCTGTGGGTGTTGAGAGGACATGATTTTGTGGAAGACACAACTACTTAGGAGGGGCTTCAAGGAAGAGGGGGTCACTCTTGGCTATGTTGGGTCAATCCCTCTTTCTTTCTAAACTCTCTATGCTTAGACTTTTATGCGATATAATCCATTTCAGTGTGAATTTTCATAAATTAGTAATCTCTGGCCTGAGCAGGATGGTTTCCTTGCCTGGGGAGAGGAGAGAAAAAGTAAACAAACTTTCCACTCGGGGAGCGAACTCACAGAAATTTAAATGAGGTAAATGAAATTTAACAGTTGAGAAATTACAACTGTGAAGAAGTAGGTTAATCCAGGGACAAAAGGGAGTGAATCAAGAGAAACGTATAAGAAGCTGAATTTAATTAAGGGACCTAGAAGGAAGATATTAGTAGCCATTCTCCATGAGGAATAATAAATGAAGGATTGTGTGTCATTTTGGGTTGTAAAGGCCTAAATTATGGTCCTCTTCATGCTCCCCTCCTGAAAAAAGAACTTATTTAATCTATCTGTGAAAATTTCACAGATGGAGGGAGCAACGCAGGCTGATTACAGTGTGTTTATTTGTTTGTTTTTAAGAAATTCTTATTGCCTTGGCCACCAAGAGCAAAGCAATTCTCAGTACGGGAGAAGAGAAAAATGGTCCCTTTTTCCTAAGTGTGGCTGGTGAACCAAGGGAAGTTGGATGAGGAAGGAATGGGCATGTGGCCCAAAATACTTCATTGCTCACATTGCACGTCCTTTAATTTTTAATACATTTTATTTCTGTGTTCAGGGAGGCTTTGTTATTTTAACCTCCTGATGCAAAACCATTCCTTTAAAACTTTTGGAATTAACATGCCAAACGCCAACTGCAATGTGTAAGGGCTGTGAGATGCTTCTTCAGTAATTTTTAATTTAAAAATTACCTTGTTCTCCTCAGAGGAAAAACACAATTTTAGTATTTTTAAAATAGTGTGGTGATGGTAATAAAATAACAGCAGCGTTTCCCTCCAAAGCTATCCTTGGGGTCTTGGGTGAGCACAGTGAGCAATGAAGGTGGTGAGTGCCTGTCCTTCTGGCCATGCAAGACAAAGTCATTTAGATACAGGTGACCACCAAGAAAAGAGGCAGATCTGAAGTAAGACAAAAGCATTTATTTGGGTATCTCAGAATCTGTTGATTTGGGGATTAGAGATTAGGATAAAAATCCAAGTCGTGTCGAGGAGGGAGCAAAAGTCAAGGTTTTTTTGTTTTTTGTTTTTTTTTTTTAAAGATTTTATTTATTTATTTGACAGACAGAGATCACAAGTAGGCAGAGAGGCAGCCAGACAGACAGGAAGGGAAGCAGGCTCCCTGCTGAGCAGAGAGCCTGATGTGAGGCTCGATCCCAGGACCCTGGGACCAAGACCTGAGCCGAAGGAAAGCAGAGGCTTTAACCCACTGAGCCATCCAGGTGCCCCAAAAATCAAGAGTTTTTAAAGGCAAAAAGGAATGGTTGTATAAATTGTTTACTAATAATTTGAATTGATGTCAGTGGTAGAAAACTAAACCTGGCCACCTGTAATTGGTTGTTAAGGCTTTCATTCACTAAGTAAAATGCTATTACTGTGGCAACTTGCAGGTTTTTGTGCAGAGTCCTTGGATTACTTGCAGTTTGGCCCAGTTCAAAAGTTCATGGTTCTACCCAGTGAGAACATGCATAAGGCCCACCTCCTTAATGATTCCCCGGCTCCACTGTAAGCCCTTTGACATAAGTAACTCTATTTTATTTCAACTCTAACAGAAGGAAGAAGGCCTCTCGGGAGCTCTGTGTCCACAACCTGCTAGCAGTGGTCTTGGCTGATAAGAATAATAAACATTTATTATTTATGCCGTATGCCACATATGATTCTAAACTTTTACATGGATTCACTCGTATAATCCTGGTGATGGTATCATGTGAGGTAGGTATTATTCTTCCTCCCATTTCCTAGATGAGAAAACTGAGGCCCAATAACTTACCCTAAATATGTAAAGATCTTTTATAAGTTGATAAGAAAAAAAGAAACAATCCAATGGGGGGGAGGGTGGGAAATGGGCAAAAGACATGAATTAGCACTTCATAAAAGGGGAAATCCAAATAGTCATTAAATGCAGGAAAATG
>PJEN01009849.1:23722-56222 GCA_004024605.1 Pteronura brasiliensis
AAAACATGCACAAAAGCATTCATAGAAGCATGGTCAGGAAAGTCCTAAATTAGAAACAATCTGAATACCATCAACAGTAGGATGACTAAGAACATTCAGTATAAGCATACAATTTAGTACTTTCCAGCAGTAAAAATGAACTTCAGCTCCAGGAAACGGCATGGATGAATCTCATAAACATCATTGAACAAAAGTGTGGAACACAGAAGAAAACTTTATGGTTGCATTTATACAAAGTTCCAAAGTTTGCAAAATTAGTCTCCAGTTTTAAAAGTCAGGAGAGGCATGATGTTGGGGGAGGACAGGAGTAATGATGAGGACAGGCACCAGTGTCTTGAGGAATGACCTCAGTGTTCTTTGCCTTGACCTGAGTGATAAAGGAAAACCTCTCCATGTGTCTTGAACCACTTCTTTACTTCTGATTCAAGAATTGGGCTAGGGGTCCCTGGGTAGCTCAGTCAGTTAAACACCTGACTTTTGATTTCAGCTCAGGTCATGATCTCAGAGCCCTGCCTCAGGCTCTGCACTTGGGCATGGAGCCTGCTTAAGATTCTCTCTCTCCCTCTCCCTCTACCCCTCAGCCCCTCCAAAAACAGATAATAACCGGGTTACTGTTCTACTTGACCTTATTCAGAATTCCACACACAATCAAATAAGAATTATTTTTTCCTTCACCAAAAAATACTGAAGTATTATACAATAATTAATTTTTTTAATCAAATACCTTGTCTTTGTTTGCACCTATTTCCAAGAAACTGGGAATCCAAATGTTCAAGAAATGTTATGCTTAATAAAGTTAAACTTAGAGACTCTAAGTACAATAAACTGGCAGTTTCAATTTCATTTTTTATTTTCCTTATCATTTACCAAGTCTTAATCCAGAAATTGCCTTTGGGTAGCTAGTGGAATTATTGTCTTGTTTTGTTTTTTCCTCCTTTCTCGTTTTCTGTGATTTTCCAAATTAGCTATAATGAGAAAATATTACTTTTGATAAAACAAGTAAAAAGTATACTTTAAAATGTAACTTAACCCCCGGATAGGGAGAGGTGGAGATATAAAAGTAGCATGGTCCTCTCTCATGTCTGACTCTATGTCTGAAAAAGCTTCTTCTCTCCTCACTTTCACAGTAAACTCAGAATTTTGCCATTTCAAACTCCTCTGATGAAACCAAGCCATGATTCTAGGACTCTAGCCCAAGTCCCACCTCTTTGTGAGGTTTTCCTTCCCTGACCAGCCAGCTGGAAGCTGGAAAGTCCCTAATGGTCAAGTTAAAATTATCTTCTTTCTCTAAACACATCAAACATTTTGAAGATTGGTACACATTCATAGGACATAGCAGTATCCCATCTCTTGAATGATGGGAGGGCTTACTGATTGATAAGTGCTTCATAATTTGATTCTGTGTTTTTTATTTTCTTTATTAGAAAGGTCATGTGGAAGTTAGGGGAAGATCATGTGGAAGTTAGGGGAAAAATATTATCAAACACTACTTAAAGGTGATATTCTCAGGATCTTGAAAAATAACACATTGTTTTTCATTGACCTAAAGATTCTTTTTTTTCTTTTTACATTTTACATTTATAGAATTGGATTACTTTATGATGCACAGCATCTGACTGTTATTGTCGGTCATGTGTTTATCATGACCCTAACATCATTTCCTGCTCATGGACGGACTGGCTTCCATGCTTTCAAACTGGCCTCCATGATCTCTGCTTCCTGGAGTTCATGCTTTTTGGTGACTTTAATCCCTTAGGTGTGGGCTGAATTGCTTCCAGCAAATAGAATATGACAAATGTGGCAGGATGTCACTTCTGACGTTAGGTTATAGAAAGATAATTCCTTCCATTTTGAGTGCCTTCTTTTGTTGTCTCACTTGTTCAGTAGGAGGAAGCCGACTGCCATGTTATAAACATCCCTACGGATATGGCATCTACCCAAGGAATTGAGGGAGGTCCCTCCCTCAGGGCCAGGGAGGACTGGCCCTCAGTCCAACAGCCTGCAAGAACCAGATCATGCCAACCACTGAGTAAGTGAGTGATCGTCCCTCACTGAGCCTTCAGGTAACAACAGCCCACACACACACACACACACACACACACACACACACACCCCTTGCCTAGAATCTGAGCTACTCTAAGCCAGAGGACCCAGGTCAGCTGTGCCTAGATTCCTGACTCAGAGGCACTATGAGATAATAAATGTGTTGTGTTAGGACAGGAAATTTGGGGGTAACTTATTACGCAGCAGTATCTAGTTATTTTTTTTAAATATTTTTATTTTGTTTATTTGACAGACAGAGATCGCAAGTAGGTAGAGAGGCAAGCAGAGAGAAAGGAGGAAGCAGGTTTCCTGCTGAGCAGAGAGCCCAATGCGGGACTCGATCCCAGGATCCTGGGATCATGACCTGAGCTGAAGGCAGAGGCTTTAACCCACTGAGCCACCCAGGCGCCCCAACAGCAGTATCTAGTTAATATACAACTTACTATCACTTCCATTGAAATATTAGCATTATTTGAAGTACATGTGGTAAATATAATTTTTTTTAAGTGTCTTGAAAAAATGTACCAAGAATTAGCTTTGGAATAAAGAGGTAACATATATGCAAAAGAAACAGAAACAGAGCTTTGGGGTAATATGACTTTAGGAAGGCACTGTCCTTATTTGTAGGAGTGTGACCCAGAGTTCTACATTCTCTTACAAAGCAACAGCTGAGTGCTTTATGAGATTGTGTTAATCGTCTAGGCCTACTCTAACAAGGTACCACAGACTGGGTAGCTTAAATGACAGAAATGTATTTCCTCATTATTCTGGAACTTAGAAGTCTGAGATCAAGGTGATAGTAGGGTGGGATTGCTCTAAGGGCGTTCATTTCTCCTTAGATGTAGATGACCTCTTTCTCCACATGACTTCATATGGCTGTTCCTTTGTGCATGTCTGCACCCTAATCTCCTTTCTTATAAAGACACCAGTCCTTGGATTAGGGCCCACACTAGTCACCTTATTTTCACTTAATTACCTCTGGAAAGTCTCTAACTCGAAATACAGTCACATTCTGAGGTCCTGGGAGTTAGGACTTCAACACTTGAATTTTGGCATGGGCAACAGTCAACTTATAACATTACACAAGGTAACTAATGTATTCACCTTCTAGGTATTAGGATACAGACATCTTTGGAGGTCATTATTCTGCCTTCATGTGGGTACATAATGGAAGAAAAAGCGTGGAAAATTTCCTACATGCCCCAGCATGAATGGCATGTCCCACCTGTGAGGGGACTAGTGCTAGCCAAGAAAGAGGTAGAATACTATGTTCTGCACAGGAAACAGCTCCTGTTCTCCATTATTCTAAAGGAAAGAAGCTATTTGCTTGGTTTTCCATCGGGCCCTCTTCCTCTTGCTCTATTGTGTCCATTCAGTGTCGATCGCTTTTCAGGTGAATGTAAGTCAGCTCAGGCAATATCAACACTCTGGTTAATGGCACTATTTAAAATCAGGCATGGAGGATGCCTGGGTGGTTCAGTTGGTTAAGTGTCTGCTGTAGGCTCAGGTCACGATCCCAGGGTCCAGGGATTGAGCCCCGTGTCAGGCTCCCTGCTTGGTGGGATATCTGCCTCTCTCTATGTCCCTCCTCACCCTTGTTCATGCTTGCTCGTACTCTCTCTTTCCTTCTCCAAATAAATAAAATCTTCTTAAAAATAAATAAAATCAGGCACAGAATTAATATTTTCTGTATTCAGCCACTTAATATATATTTGCTATGTGCCACATAGTAGCTAAGTCATCTTACCTAAATCTCAAAGTACTGCATTCTGCAGAAGTACCATTGTATTTGTTTGTTTTATTTTATTTTATTTTATTTTATTTTTTTAATATTTTATTTATTTATTTGACAGAGAGAGAGAGATCACAAGTAGGCAGAGAGGCAGGCAGAGAGAGAGGGGAGAAGCAGGCTCCCTGCTGAGCAGAGAACCCCATGTAGGGCTCCATCCCAGGACCCTGAGATCATGACCTGAGCCGAAGGCAGAGGCTTAACCCACTGAGCCACCCAGACGCCCCTTTATTTTTTTTTTTAAGATTCATTTATTTAAGAGAGAGAGAGAGTTCAAGTGAGCACAAGTGGAGGTGGGGGTTGTAGAGGGAGAGAGAGAATCCTTAAGCAGACTCCCCAACAGAGTGCAGAGCCCAGACCTGGCTGGATCCCTGAAACTTGAGATCATGACCTGAGTTGAAACCAAGAGTCAGACACTTAACTGACTGAGCCATCCAAGCCCACACATCTGCTTGTTTTCTAAAGGAAGAAATAGTTCAGAGCAGATATGTAAATGGACTGGAATGGCAAATAATCATACTCAGCTTTGTCCGAACCCAAAGCTTTGCTCTTCAGAACTTGCTTTCCTTTCTCGTCTGTGATTTTTTTTTCAAGCAACAGTGACTTCTAGGCAGATGTTGTCTGTTGACAAGAAGAACTGTTCCCTTAAAGGGCCTGTAATCCAGAGGTCATTCAGGTTCTTATTAGGAAAGTAGATGGGTTTTGTTGTACTATTTCTTGCTAAGAAAACAAGGACTATCTGATATAATTCATTTTTTTAAGATTTTTCTAAAAAATTATTTGACAGAGAGAGAGAACTAGCACAAGTAGGCAGAGGGGCAGGCAGAGGGAGAGGGAGAAGCAGGCTCCCCACTGCAGGAAGCCTAATGCACGGCTGGATCCCAGGACCCTGGGTTTAACCGACGGAGCCACTCAGGTGCCCCTGATTTAATTCCCTTTTATAATAACAGCACATGTACCTTCAGTGTCCAATATGTGCCTGGTGCTTTACAGGTAACAACAAAAGAAGGGTGCCATTATTCCCCTCCCCCTTTTACACAGAAAGAAACGGAAGCTAAGCAACTCGGGTGAAATCTGCAATTTCTGCAGAGCTAATACTGAGGCACCCCAGCAATCTGATTCCATTACCTGCCCTCCTGGGGTTTGTGTTATCTACTGAATTCTAGGGGAGTTCACATCAGGTTCTTTCTCTAAGCCTGAATAGGTCGAAAAGACAGACTATGGACACAATAGATTTACAACCACCCCAGGAAAAGACCAGGGCCATGGTAACCATTAGAGAATAGGACAGGACATAATGAGCTCTGATTGTTGGCAAGGGGTCCATGAATTGACAGCCAGGAAAGAAAAGGATCAAGGGAGTTAATCAGTTTTGGGGTTTTAAATTGGCCTTAAAAATGCTCTCCCTCTCCCTTGCCCATGTTACAAAGACTAAGACAGATGAGAGCTGAGTAAGTCCGGTCTCACGGATAGAAGCTAGGTTGGACAAGGTAATGGTGTGAGAGCCAGGAGGCTCTGCTGGCTCAATCCCAGAATGGGGTGCACTTCCCTAGGGAGAAAGAGACACCCCCACACCAGTCCAGACCTCCCTCCCACAGTGAGGACCCCGAAGGAGCAGGAAAGCCTCGCGGGTTGGATGCTCCCTGAAAGCACCCTGCTCCCAAGAGGAAGGGCAGAGCTGATGAAGATCTACAGTTTGTTTCTCTCCCCAAGTTTGCCAGTAACTTAGTCCATCTTTCTCCCTAGGCATGCAGAGTGTTCCTGCCAAACGCGGCAACTTCCAGAAAGAGGTGAATCCATAAAGGCAGGCCAAGGGTACATAAGGAACGAGAGCTCAGAAGGGCATTGAGGCCACCACAGGATACGCTGACACCTTCCTAATTTCCAACCGCATGACAACTGTGTCCAGCTCACTTCTGATCTCCAGGGTGGAAGAGAATAAGAGCTAAAGAACTTGGTGACACGGAATGAGTGAGCAGAGACATCAGCGCTGAGATCGGAGGCACTGTGTGAAATCGAGGGCCCCAAGGTGAGATAAAGTTTGCCAGGAGCTGCATCTTCCTAGCAGCTTTTATTTTTAAGGGCTGATAGTAGGTGGGGAGAGAAAAAATGATTATACCGAGAATTGAGCTTTGTAAGCTTGGCTTTTCATTTTGTCAATTAGTTTACAAAATGCAATTATAACAATATTATGAATATTGGATTTAAACACCTTATGGATAGTTAAATTTCTAGAATGTAAGTACATTTTGAAGGCACAAAGAGGAACCCAGATCTTTGCTCCTTCATTGGGAGATAAAATATAAAATACAGTGGAGACTTCTTTCTAGTTGTATAAAGTGAACACATGCATTTAAAAGAGGAAAGAGAAAATTATATCATGAGACAGAAAAAAAGCATAGAAGGACTTGATTTTGACCTGGTTCTAAATCTAGCACTGCTAACTCGGTGACCCTCAGAAAGTTATTTAACTTCTCTGCATTCATGTGAAAAATGGGGATAAAAAGAGAATGCATTCAAATCGCCCAGCATAAAGCTAATCAATAAATGACATGATTTTTATTTACCTATACATACCTCTTCCTTGTTTCCCATACTGTTTGATGGATTTTCCTGAGTATATAAGTTAGCCAATTTTACAGTAGTTCACAACAAATATTGCTACAAATAGATTGAGATATGCTCACTTGATCATTTAAAAAGCAAAAAAATAAAAAATAAAATAATTTAAGAGTTAGATTGCCTGAGCTTTGAAGCATGCTAAGAAATACTACCATCATAATGGAGCAAAAAAAAAAAAAAAAAAAAAAAAATATATATATATATATATAGAGAGAGAGAGAGAGAGCTAGTTCTTTTGAGTATCACTGTAAACCTTTTTATAGTAACATTATTCCAAAAACCTGGGGAAAGAGAACTCTAGTATCTTTCAAGAGATGCTTGCTTTAGCTTTGTTTTCAATCTGCAATCAAAACAAAGCTTAGAAAAGAGAAGGCAATGCTGTTAGTTTTCAGGGACAATAGGGCCACCCTGGAGAACTTCAGGAGGTACTCCCAGAGGAGAGAGCTACCAGAAGGGTGTGCTGCTTGAAGCTGAGAGCGGAGAGGATGTAAGAGTTTGATAGTCACAGTCCAAATGCTCCTTGGATCTTCCTACTGTTCAGAGAACCGGGAGCTCATGAGAATTGTTGACTAAATTGTAATTTTTTTGTTCATGCCTATCTGTGAGCACCTTTATGTAAAACATTAAATTTTATTCCTATCCATAAATATACCTACTACTGGGCTGTGATACTGACAGACATTGTCAGCAACCAGTAAAGGTTTCAGCTCAACTGAAACTGATGGGGCTGGAGAGAAAGGAAAATATCTTTATTATTATTATTATTATCATTAGCATCATCTTTTCTTGTTTTGGAGAGTTGAACTTTCCAGCATCCTTGAATAAGGCCTAAAAGAGAAACTCAGAAAGACCTGCTCATCAAAGCATCGGTCAGTTTTGGTCCCAGCAAACCTAAAATCAAAAGGAGTGCCACAATTTCCCACCTCCCTGAAGGCATCCCAGCACTCAGCAGGGCCTAATAATTTGAACAAGGGGGCCACTTCAGGCCTGCAATATTGTAATTTTTGCACTGATGTGTGTGATTTGGGGCAAAATTTGACACAGGACCAGAAATAAAAGCGATATGTTGTCTAGGGTTGTTTATCGAACACAACAAATGGACTGTAAGGAATGTGTGGGAAATTGCGTTTATCATGTGTACTTTACCTGAATCAATTAGGCATTCATTCATACATTAGTACAATGTCAGCATCTGCACAGAGCCGATGATTTCTTCCTTAGAAGTCACAGGAGACCAGGGTACTTTCAGAGTCTCCAAAAATGTTTTTATTTCTTTTAGAGCTTCCAGGTCTCAACAAATATGGAAATAGATAAGAATAATATATTCATCTTTACACAAGTGTGGTCATGGAACTTAATTTTTAATTTATTAGTTAATTTTGAAGGCTAGGTCCCACAAAGGTCAAAGTTATAACTCAGCCCTGCAACCACACAGGCAGAGAACAAATCTGGGGTCACAAAGGGGATAAACATCCTGTTTTCAGAAAAAGGCATCAAATAATCTCTCAATCTGGATGGGTGGATTGGTTTTTTTTGTTTTGTTTTGTTTTGTTTTGTGTTTTGTTTTGTTTTTAAGATTTTATTTATTTATTTGACAGAGAAATAGAGCACAAGTAAGCAGAGCGGCACTCAGAGGGAGAGAGAGAGGCAGGCTTTCTGCTAAGCAGGGAGCCCGATGTGGGGCTCGATCCAGGACCCCAAAAGCATGACCTGAGCCAAAAGCAGCCGCCTAACCAACTGAGCCACCCAGGTGTGCTGGGTGGATTGTTTTTAAGAATGATAGTAAAGTTGGAAGTTAGACAGGCTGGTGGGGGAGGCATGCGATGGGTGAGCTGAGTCAGAAGGAACCTTGATCCCTCATGTTTTCTGGATATGACCCTCATTTTCTCTCTCCCAAGCCGGCTGCTCTAGCTAATTAGCAAATCAAAAGAAATGGAAAAAATTCTAGACCTGAGCACAATCAAATTAGCAGGAGTTATTTGAGGATACCATTTTCACAGTGTAATCATGCTCTCTTTGTTTTGGTCAAATGAGCAAAAATCATTGTTGAAACCCAATGCCCGCCCCCCACTCCTGCCCAGCCAGCTCTCTGGATGGTGGCATTGCATAGCTCCTCTCATATCTCTTCTCAGTTTTACACACGATCTTTTCTATAAAGACAGGGATGCACAATGTACAATTAGGCAATACATATCAAGCTTCCCCTACAACAAGGACCTTTTAAAAATGCATCTGACTTTTCAGGTGATTCAGCAATGAGAGCCATTAGTGCACCATCTAAATCAGGACTTGGAAAGTTTATTAAAATTGGATTTTTAACCTGATCCCAATTTCCTCTGCTTCTAAAGAATCCCATTAGACTCCTTAATATTCATGCTATTAACCTGAAAGATTCAAACTGTCATTATGGGAGGAAAGATGATACAGGATAGGTAGCCCCACAGGCGGGAGTTGCAGATAAAGTCACACTGAGCCCAGGCAGGTAAAAGGACGGTGGATCCTACATCTTTAGGAGAAGCAAGCTCTCTCTCTTTCTCTCTGCCCTTCTTCTAAACTCCCTAGTCCATGACATATTTGGGGAAAGAAAGCAAACAGAAATAACAAAAGCAAACATAAGCAAACCATTTAATTACAGAGAGCATTAGACCAGGAGTCTAGTTTTTACTGGAAGGGTAGCTGCCTTGATAACTCATCTCCACTTCTGGTGCCCTAATTACTCCCACTCACTCACATCATGACTTTAAACTTCTGTGCCTTTGTTTTTGTAAGATGAGGAAATCATAGGGACGCCTGTGTGGCTTAGTTAGGTGTCTGACTTCGGCTCAGGTCATGATCCTGGGGTCCTGGGATTGAGCCCCATGTCGGGCTCCCTGTCAAGTGAGGAGTCTGCTTCTCCTTCTCTCTCTCCCTTTACCTGTGCTTCCTCTCTCAAATAAATAAATAAAATCTTTTAAAAAATGAGGCAATTATAATTTCTAAGAGGTCTGGTACAAGGACAAAACGTACACATACTGTAATCCATCTTGCCCACGTGCCGGGCCCCAAAGACTTAAACGAATCCCAGCCGGTATTAGTACTGATTGTTGGTTGAACACATAGCTCATTTGGTTTTGTTTCCATTTTATTCTCTCAGGCTTTGTCTTCTGCAAAACACAGTTTGCCACTTAACTGATGCCAGTGAGTATTGGTACAGTTGGGTTGTGGAGATCAGTCTGGTTTCATCTTGAGATAAGACTTTCTGCTTCCCTAGGGCTCGGATGGTGTCTCCACTGTCCGCTTCTTGCTCAGTACCTGGCATAGAGTTAAACACATACTAGGTGCTTGGCAAAGACTCTGTATCTTATGTTAACAGGTAACAGATCATCTATTAAAACCATCTCATTTTCTAGTTGATGACACTGAGTAAGAGGGTTTTAGGACAGACATGTATCAATGGCAGCCAGTCTTCAAGAGCAACCACCACTGTGTCTCCTGTGAGCCTCCATTCTGACACTGACAGCCCTGATAGGGAAACACTTCTGACCCAATCCAGCAGTCCTTGAGGGAATACACTGTTTTAGATAATGTGCAAGATTCTGGGTAGACAACACAGAGTTCTCTTTGGTTCTCATCATGGTCCCATGATCTAGTGGGGAACCCAAATCTCTAAGCTGAAATTTTCAATACAATATTTGTGCTGTTACGCCAGAACTGAGTTCTGGCAGTATGTAAATGCCAGGTTAGTAAACCTAACTTATCCCCAGAAGAGGTCAGAGAAGGCTGTTTAAGAGGAATGACAAATTCCTTGCCAGAGACATAAAGCTAACTAAGAACAAAAGAGCCAAATAATACTTTCTTACTTGTCTGAACAAAAGAATGCTGATCATTGATCAATGAACATTGGCAGACACTTAAAAAATGAGAGACGTTAAAATCCAGTCCTCATATTCTTAGTCACTTGCTAGATCTACTTGGGGTTGCTTCTTGCAAGTAAAGTTGCTAGCAGAGACTCAGGGCTGGGGCCTAAGGTTCTCCTTCTTTTTCAGGACTTGTAGTAGGGAACCAAGCAGATCTGTTAACCTGCTCTTGGCTCCCAGTGTGCTAATGGAATCACTGCCAGCCTCCCTTTGCATCTGGCAAATGAGTAGTGAGACTCAGACCATGTAACAGAAACACTTTGAACTCTCAAGGAAAAGTAATCATACCAACTTAGAACATCAAAGCTGCTCCCTACTTTGAAGAACCCATGATCTGCACTGGGCTTAGCTGCTGGTAGAAGCTTAAGGATATCAGTAATTGGCAAAGGTTTATCTCAGACTACCATTCGACCTGCGCAACCTCCTACATGATTTTATACAGCTTCATAGGATGGGGGGTGGGGGGAATACTCCTTTTAAACCTAACATAAATTTAAATGCTGAGGCTTTTCAAAGTGGGGCTTTAAAGTGACTATATATATATACTCACATATTAACATTAGTCTGGCTCAGAGAAGTAGCCAGGGTCACAAAAACCCATAAGAGCTTATTTTCCAAAATAAGACTTGTTCTTGGCCTCCCAGATGCTATTGACTTCATCTGATAGCCAGAGATGCTGGTCTTTGATTTGCTTTCTTAAAGGGCAGTAGGTAACAACTCATGAGTAAAGGGGTCAACTTCCTATGGCAACCATTCCATAAATGGGAAAGTATTTTTAAAGCAAGCAAAATTAATGACAGAATTTTTAAAAAAAATTAATGACAGATTGAATGACAAAGTCAAATTCTTCCAAATACTTATCTTCCAATATTTAAGATGTGGAAGATCTAGTGTAACCTCACTTAAATTACTTTGATGTTCATTTGGCAGTTTTCTTTTCTCTTTGCATGTTTCTTTCCTTCTCCTTCCTTCTTTCTAACATGTTTGCTGACCTGCCTTTGAGGGCAGCTTCTTTGGCTCAGGAAAGCTGGTAAGCAGGCAGTGCAGCCTCTGTAAGGAGGCTGGAAATCTTAAATCTGAAGTTGAGCTACTTGGACGCTGGTCGAGTTCTCCCCCAAAACCTCCAGCTACAGAATCTACAGGATCGGGGGAGGGGACAGAGAAACCCTGCTTCATTTCAGGGCTGGCGTTTACCACCCTGGGGTGCTAGTAAAAGAGGTGAATTCTCCAGGCTCTCCCGGTAAACCTGCATACACTCCCGGGCGCGAAACCGAAGTAGAAGGGCGTGTTTAATGGCGACCCGGGGTGTTCCGGGGCCTGTTCCCTGTGCGGATTCGGGCTCCAGCTTCCTGGCCGCTGGCGTCCCGGTCCGGAGGCGGTGTAAGTTCCAGGGGATGGCGCCTTTGGCCTCCTGGGCGGCGCAAGGAGCACCCGCACCAAAGGTTGGTTACCGGCGGAGAAGGAAATTGTGCGGACCACCTGGCAGGTGCACAGCTCCGGGAACCCTGGGGCTGAGATTGCGGAGGGCGGTGGGCTGGAGTTCGCGCCTACCCTTCCCCAGCAGGGGGTAGGAAGTAGACAGAACTTCCCAGGTTCGCCAAGAACGCAGAATCATGCAACCCACAACCGGCCCCACCCTCCTGGCCGTCTGGTCCCCTCCTCCTGGACTCAAACAAGGAGCCGCGGAGCCGTGGGGCCAGATGGACTCGCCGAGACACGGAGCCATCCGGACTCAGTGCAGCACCAGAGCGGGCCGGGCAGCAGTGGGCGCTCGCGATCCTCCTCTGCCCTGCGCTCTCTCCCTCAGGACCCGGCCTCCTCCGTCCCCTCCTCCTCCTCCTGCTCCTGCTCCTCCTCCTGCTCCTCCCCTCCGCGGGACTGTTCGCAGAGCCTCCCGCCTGCAAAGTCCCAGCGCGAGGGCAGTCACCAGCAGCCGCCACTGCCTAGTCTCCGTGGGTGCCCGCATACACTGCCTCTCCCGCCTGCCCCGAGGCGCCCCGAAGCTCGCTCCGCCGGCCGCCGGTTCTCCGCGGAGCTGCCCATGGCTCAGCCCGAGAGCCGACTTCGGGCGCCGGACCGGCTCGACCGCGGCGCTGCTCAGGTGAGTGCCGCGCGCTAGGGGCGGGGGCAGCCCAGCAAGACGGAGTTGCAAGACGGGGGACCGTCGGGGTGCCCTCAGCTGGCGCCGCGGATTTAGGGCGAGCGCAAAGCCCAAGGTGAGTCGAGGCTGGAGCAAGTGGAGTGGATGTGGGGGAAACAAGGAAGGAGAGACACGGGGTTTTCCATCCTTCTCACCTCCTGTCTTGCCCTCACAGGTCTGCAAATCCAGAGAGATTGTTTTTTTTGCTGTCGTTGTTTTGTTTTAATAGGCAGGTATTCGGGTTTCTGACTTTGTGGATTGGATCCTCCCCCAGTAGAGTCAAGAGGCTAGCTCCTGCCCACCGCATCTCCCTAGGACTGCGCGGTGCAGCCCGAGCGCAGCGCGCAGCAAAGCCAGGGTACCACTCTGTCTGGGAGCTGGGGCTGGGATACAGTCAGCAGAAGTCAGTGGGTCGAGTGAGCATTCCGGGTGGGGAAACCTAGGTCTGTTTGCCCTTGCATTGGGTCCGAGTGGAGGAGACATGGGGCATATCCCGGGGGGAGGGGATGCTTGGGAGGAGAGATATTACAGGTAGCCTTTTTTAGGAATGCCGGTTCTATACCGTCCTGCTATTTCATTTTACTTTTTACCTATTTTTTTTTCCTGCCTCTGTTTCTATTTCGATCACCTTGGGTGGTGGAGGTAAATGAGGGTGCAGGGAGGCGGGGCGCCCACCCGCGGAGGGAGTAGACCCTCTCTTCAATCCTGGGGCAGACTCGGCGAGCCTGACGTCTCCAGGTGCGCTCTCGGAGCCAGACCGCGGACTGCGCGCTACTCCCCCTTCTGGCCCCAGCCTGTCCCGGGAGCCGGAAAGCCGGCTTCCAGAGCCTGGAATAGGATGGGGAAGCCGGCGAGAGCAGAAGCAGGGATCCAGGACGCGGGTGTGGCGCGTGCTTCGCTCCGAGGTTGTATGCCGGCGCTGTGCGCCTTCCTTTTCACTTCCTCGGAGGGCGGGCGTCCCCGTTTTCTCGCACAGCCAGGCTCCTCTCTTGGGAGTGGGGTTTCATCCCTCCTCCGCCCTTCACTGTGCAGGACCAGACGTTGCCTTGCCTTGCGCGAGTCTCGCTCCTCCCCCAGCATTATCTGCTGGCTATTTTTATCCACTACTTGCAGGAAAATGCTTTTGGGGGGATTCTGGGGAGGAGACTCCAAACCCGCTCTCTTCGCACTGTGCTCCCAGAAGCGGTACCCTGCTAAGAGGGAGTGGCCGCAAGGAATGGCCAAGGGATTGGGGATGGAGTGTATGCGCTCCTCCTCCCGCAGTCAGAGCTCTCGGAACCCGGCACCACAGGCTCGGCTGCGCCGCTCACCGGGGAGCCGGTCCCGGGAGGAGCCCCTAGCGTCCGGGCGCCTTCCTTGGCAGGCTTTTGTGGCTGCAGCCCGAGCGCACGCATGATCCTTTCGGTCCTAACTCTTGAGATTGCGCTTTGCAGCCAAATCTCACTTTATTGTATTGAAATGGAATTACCAACTTCCACTCAAGGGTTAATTACTGGAATTCTGTCTTAAAAAGGGGAGGAGGGACATAACCGAACTTCTGCCGGCCTGTATTTCTAAAGTCCATCCTTTGGCATTTTGAATTATTCTTACTTTTAGTGTTTTCAGTAAAAATTGGGTGCAGTTGGAATAAGCCTGACCTCGTGAAATTCCAGGAGATGGACGCCTCAGGGCCAAATTCCCGCTTTACTCTTTGTATTTCCAGGGCTTACATTCTTCTACTCCCATAGGATTGCAGAACTAACACGTTCAAATGGACCCTTGTGTTACATAGCTTTTTCTCCGGCGCTAGAAAGAAAAAAAAAAAAAAAAAAAAATCAGCTTCTTAAGGAGTCTTCAGGGGCTTCCGCGGGTCCCTCTAACTCTTGGCCGGCCAGAGATCTGCCCGGTGGATCAACAACTTAGTGACTAAGCACTCCTAAGTCCTAGCAGTTAATTAGGACAGGAGCATTGAGTGAGGATTGGTGAAGCTGCCCGGTGTAGGATGCACTGTAGCTTTACGATGTTTAAGATGGGAGTTTTGGGGGTTTTGTTTTTGCTTTGCTTAAGAAACTGGTGATAAAGAGGTACCTTGAACTTGCAAATGGGATCTGGAAAAGCCCAGGGCTCTTAGCTCTGTAATTGGTACCCCTACTATGAACCCAGCAGTCCTTCATCTTGAAGCCATGCTTTGCACAGTGTAGATGTTCAGAAACCCTTTACTTGGACTCCAAAATATAGCTGAAGCTTGTGCTTTTATTGTCAAAAGAGGAAACCCCTTTCCTGGAAAAGCCCTGAAAGAGCTCTTTGAAGGGAAAGCCCTGTGGGAGCTTTTCTTACTTTGAATCGCCATTTGATGGTGCTTGGAAGGGGTTGGAAATATGGTCTGCCTTTCCCCTCTGTCAGGGCATCTACCCAGGGTAGCACCCACTGCTGTGAGTACTGAGTCCCGTTCTCTCTGTTGAGGCTAGAGTTTGGGGAGAGCAACTCTAAAATGGATTGATGCCCCGATGGCCATAAACCTGTACCCAGGGTCAAGGCTCAGACAGCAGGTTGCAGGGCGTGTCTCTAAGCCGGAGTCCTTGCAGTCTTAGAGGGGATGAAGGCACAGCTGGAGAGTAGTAATGTTATAGCAGCTATGTAGGAAATGCAGTAACTTTTCAGGGGGCATTGGAAAAGAAGGGGGTTGTTCCCCATCACTTTGGTGTGTCGTCCTTCAGCTCTAATGATGACCTAGTGCTTTGTGTAAAGCTGCCCTTTTTAAGTGGAGAGGCTGGGGAGTCTGCTAGCTGCTTTTGGAGCCAGCTTCTTGCCCCAGACCCGAAGCAAAGACTCCTTCCTTCACTGAGGGAAACAATCTCTCAGATTCTGCCTCTGAAAAATAGAGACTGAAATGTTATTATGAGAAAGTTGAGAAAATGTATGTGAAGAGCATTTTGGCAATTCTAAAACCCTGGTGGAAAATGTTAAGGGCTACTGAACATGCTTTTCCTGCAAAGTTCATTTGGCCTATTTTAATTACAATTTGTGTATGTCTGTGTGAATTGCATATGCTAAACATTAAATGGGGGAGAGAATTTCATATAATGGGTCAGTATCTCCTTGTGATCACCTGAAATCCATCAGTACTAGGCCTCAATGCTTCTCAGAACGATTAATTTCTTGTTTTCGGGGTCAGAGTTAATTTTTTAGAGGTTTTTTTTTTTTTTTTAACTTCATGGATTTATATGTCCTCAATTCTTTCTTTCTTTTTTTTTTTTTTTTAAGATTTTATTTATTTATTTGACAGAGAGAGATCACAAGTAGGCAGAGAGGCAGGCAGAGAGAGAGGAAGGGAAGCAGGCTCCCCGCTGAGCAGAGAGCCAGATGTAGGGCTCCATCCCAGGACCCTGAGATCATGACCTGAACTGAAGGCAGAGGCTTTAACCCACTGAGCCATCCAGGAGCCCCCTCAATTCTTTCTCTCTATCTTTCTATCTATCTGTCTGTTTGGAGGAAGGGCCCTGATACTAATTAATCAGAAAAGGAAGAAAGTTGCAAATGAGTGTATCAGTTAGGGAAAAGTGATATATGCTCAGTTTCAGGAGATAAGCTGGGTCTCCCTTGTCTAAATCTGTCACCAGTATGAAGGACTGGCTCTCTATTGCATTTTCAGCATTCCAGACTTGCCCTTAAGACCTAGCTAAGTGCCTGGTCACTTAGTAAAGTCTCCATAAGTATTTTTGAAATAAGTGAATGAATGATTGAATGGCATCTTCACGGCAAGCCTGTGTTGTGCACAGGCAGATGGCACGATTTCTATTTTAAAGATTTGGAATCTGCAGATCAGAAGAAAAGTTAACTGATTTTCTGAAGGTACAGAGGATTCCAGATTGGAGTTCTGGTCTGTCTGTTCTCATTCTGCTCCGCTGTACTATTTGCATTGTCCTATCCCTCCCTTCACCATTAAAACCCTCCTCATCCACAGTGGACATTTGCATTTTAGAAAGGTGCTCACAGAGGGACTTCTCAGTGGGAGGTAAGGTGCTCTCTCTCTCTGCTTCTTCATCTGGGCCCTGCACAGAGGTTCAGTAGGATGAACCCACCTGGGACCTGGCATCTTGCGGGACTAGCTAAAGGATGCAAGGATAGCTAAGTGTTCATTTACCACCCTGAGTCATGAATCAGGTGGCGTCAGCCACAGTGTGAATATGCCAGGATTTCCCCAGGGTTCTGTTCTCATGGCATGATCCTGCCATATTCCCTGACACTAAGGTTCCCTCCATTCCTTCCCTTTTAACAAGCCTGGCTTCTCAGCTTCTCCTCAATTCCTAGAGGTAACTCTTAGTCTTCAAGTCCATTCCTTTTTCTCTTTGAGTTAGCCAGAATTGTAACGAGCTGAAGTGCAGCCTCTCCCGATCCATCTGCAGGCCTGCCTCTGGCATGATGCTTTCTCAGCTTCCTCTACCCACAGGGAATTAAACTCATAGCTTTTTCAGTTCATTAGAATAATATTTACTGGGCCATAGTTTTTCAATAGTTATGTGGTACCACCAGACTTCTAGAAAAATGAATATATTATTCTTCCGAGGAAATGCTGTAACATAAGGGAAATAGATCCCAGTTGGCATCTTTACTTCCCCCTCCCCCCCATGCTGCCTGCTTTCTGGGAGCTTTCCAGCAGGGGTCGCACACCGAAATGCCTTCAGTAGCCAGGCAAGTCACGGCCTCAGCAAACAGGCCTTACTGCCTGTGCCTGGGTAAGAAGTGTGTGTGTTGGGGGAACACTGGAGCTCAGACCCAACATCGGCTGCCAGTGGGACCTCTGGCACACAGATGTCCGGCCACATCTGATTTTCTTTTTGTTTTTGTTTTTTTTGTGTGTGTTTTTTCAAGACGGGCTGTAAGTTCACGATTTTATGTAGAATCTACTGAGTTTTAAGTGCCAGGAGCTAAGGCAATATTTTTGAAATAATCCCATGTGGGCCACGCAGAACACTTCTGCAGGTAGCCCTTATATCCGTCCCATGGGCCTCCAATATAGGGTCTCTGGTTTCTGGGGATAGGAAAGAAATGGTGAGAATCTGAGACTCCGTGAAATCAGCTACCTGGCATGTTGGGACAAGGGTGTTTTGGGCGTGCTGTGTAGACAACAATCCAGTGTATGGAGTGTTTGCTCCTGCTCTTCCTGTTCCTTTAGGAAGCAGTTGCAACACTACATTTAGACCTTTAACACATTTGTACTGAGTTCTGACCATGGACCCAGGATTGTGTGACACTATAGGGAGTAACACAGATGGGAATCCTTGTCATTGTCTTAGCTTCTAGTGGATGGGACAGAGGAAAGCAAGATAAACAAATACAATCTGTCCTATGTTAGAGAGCGATGTGCTAAGGATAAATCAGGGGAAGGCCATCTGAAAATCCAGGGTGCTGGAGGTAAAACCTCAGGCAGGTAGCCAGGGATCTCAGAGTTCAGTCTCTGACACAACGTATTCAAAGTGAAATGTCACCATCTGACATAAAAGATTTCTGAGTGTGGGCGTTTGGACCCTTGATTATATTCTCGGAGTTGCTATTGTGGATAAACCCTTGATAATGGACTGCTCCTCTAATTTTAATGAAATCTACTACTGAGACCATTTACTGAGTGCCCACCATGTGCCAGACACTGGATTCAGTGCTGGTATGCATTAACACACAAAACCCACCAAGGACCAGTCCTCAAGGAAATTGAAGACCAGCACAGAAGACATCAATAAATGATCCCAACAGAGTAGGTAGCTAAGGTGAGCCAGCAACAGGGGAAGGCTGTCTTCACCATTGAGTCTGGGCACTCAGAACTCTGACATTCAGCACCTTTTTACGAGCATCTGAAATGTGCTACAAAGAGTGTCCCTCTCTGCTGCTCTACCTAGTTGAAACAGGGACTCCATCATCAGTGAAGATATTTTGAAGCTTTCATTTCTTTACCTGGCCATGACATTTTGTATTATTACCAAAGCTCATTCTGCATCACAAAAATGAAATATTTTAAAAACTGATTCTATGTGTGAAATGTACTTGTGCCCCTTGGAACTCTGATACACCCTCCCCCAAATTGTCCCAACTTTTTATGTTGACTCTTGTCACCCGGAGCAGTTGTGCAGAAGAAAACAAACAAACAAAACAACAACAACAAAAACAGATCTTGTTCTTAACGAACTTAGATATAGTCTTGCAGTCAGATAAATTAGAACATTTGTGCATGAGATGGTGGTGGTGGTGGTTAAGGCATAGTGCTTGGGCCTCTGCCTGGGTCAGTGGCAGCCCTTTCCGGGAGAACACCTTCTTGAAATCACTGTGTTTATTTCTCTCATTGCGATCCTTTCTCTCACAGTAGGATTTGTGGCAATAATGATTATCTGGAGTCCTCTTGTTACTTTGTCTCTGACTCCCCATCAGAATCCGTGCCCTAGGCAAGCAGACATCTGGACCCACACCAGTGTTTCTCCCACCAGCTCCTAGAACAGTGTGCCTTCTTCCAAGTGGTTGCTCAGAAAAGAAACAAGAGACAGTGTTTCTGATGTTTCTGTCTGGGGGAACTAGGGAAGGCATCGTGGGAAAGAGAGAGGCACGGAGGGAAAGAGAGAGGCACGGAGGGAAAAGCCAAAGAAAGATGATAAAACATAGTCAACATGTGTGTAGACCACCCCCCACCAAGCCCTTGCTGAGGCTCATTTGTCCCAATTAGGGATTCCCCATGTGGTCAGCAGGTGAGTAACCGGCATATTTACACACGCACCCTTCACTGAACAGATTCCGGTTGTGCAAAAGCACTCTGGCATGCAAAGAATGAAAAAGAGATTTCAAAAGAATTTTTAAAAGATAAAAAAAAAAAAAGAGAGAGAGAGAGAAAAGAATGAAACTGATAATTCCTTATTTCTGTTTACTGAGCTAATACCCATGTTTTCCTTTTTGTACCCAGTGCTTTGAGGGAGACCCGGAGCTTCTAGCATCTTCTTTCTTATATTTAAAGCAACTGAGGTCTGGGCAACTTTTCTTAGATCCTCAGAATGAGGGCAGCAGACCCCAGATCCACAGCCGCGATTCCCCACCTGCAGTGAGCAGATGGCTCAAGGTGGAGACTCCTTCAGTCCCTGGAGGACCGAGGAGCCCATATTTTCCATAAACGAAGGAATATATTTAGATGTAAAACATTCGCATCTCCTTTCATTCGTCAAGAACTTCCATTTCAGCACTTTCCAGGATGCATTTTGTGTCTTGCTGAATTTCCTCTAGAATTCCTGCAGATTAGGTACACCCTGCAGTAAGCTGTTTTATGTAAATGTCTCCAACTCCTTAGTTGTGGAGAGTAAATCAGAGTCCTGTATCAGCAGTTAAATACAGCGGGAGAAAGGTGATTGCAGATGCAGCTGAAATGAAAAGCACGCTTGCCTCGCTGTGCTCAGAAAAATAAATACTCAGGGTGAGGAGGAGCAAGTGCAGGCTGGGCGGGAGCGAGCCTGGTCTGGGCACCTGCTCTGGAAACCTCCACTGGCACTTTATTTAAATTACATCTTACACCAGATTTCCCTGAGTCTTGGAGAGGAAGGAGGGAGAAGGTGATGGTGACAGATTCCTGAGATTAGATTTGGAGTTATTCTTGTGGCGGAGAGAGCATGGCTTTTGAAGTTACATCTGTCTGAATTTCTGATCTCGCCCTTACTGACTGTGTCATCCTGAGATATAGACGAATCTCTGGGCTTCAGTCTTGTCAGCGTTCTAATGAGAATTAGAGGGGATTGCCAATATAAAATTCTTAGCGTAATGCTCAAGAAAAATGTATAGTCTTCTTGGGTAGCGTTGCCAAATTGTACAAGTAAAACTACAAGACATCCCGTTAAATTTTAATTTCGGATAAACGGCATGTAATATTTCAGTACAGGTGTATCCCAGATAAGAATGTTAAAAAATTATTCATTGTTTTATGAAATTTAAATTTAACTGGAAGTCCTGTATTTTATCAAACATTCCTGTGCTTGTGGTGACAGTTCCGAGCGATTACTTTGGCGAAAGTCCTGTTAACTTTAGGAAGTTAGCAGGGAGCACAGTGATCCTGATGGTGATATAATCTTGACCTTGGACCTGGGTGTGGTCCAAGGAGAAAAGGAAGGGTTGTTTTTTCTGGTGAGCTAAGCCACCAATCAAACCAAGGCAACCATAATTACTTGTTTGCTCAAGGAAGTGGAAGAATCGTGGGCCAAACCAGATCTCTCAGTGTATTTAGTAAATGAGACAGATTCCCTTCCAAGTGGTGAGGGCGTGCGCCCGATTATTCCCAACACCCTCTGCAAGAAGGTGTTTCTCCCTGGTGAGGTCACCAGGGTGGCAGGGAGTCCAGCAGCGTAGTTCCTTAATCCACACAAACACTGCTCAGAGCAGGTTCCTGTGGGGTTGGGATTGCAAAGGTGAGGCCCACACAAGATCTCCACTGGGCCACTGAAGGTAACTCTGTGCTTTGAAAACCCGCACCTGCAAATGCTCCCTCATCCGCTGAATCCAGAGCTAATAAAACTATTCCAGGGCTTTCCAGACTGGCTCCTCCAAGTAGATGACCTCAGTTGATAAATTGAGTCAGAGAGCTCCCCTAAGACCCCTGGAGTAGGTTGTTCTGAGGATGGCAGTGAAAATGTTGTGTTTCCATTTTAGGTAATAACCTGGTGAGGAACTAAATTAACAAGGCTTCTGTTATATGTGGACGTTCCAAAGCAGTTTTATGCTCTCTTCAGGACCGAGATATTGCTCAAGCCCAGATCATTAGTTTCTGTTGCAGAGCACATTACTAACTCTTCATTTAACCTGAGCTGCTCACTAGCTGTGTGTTTATGGACAGCTGGGACCAGAAAGTAGGCAGAACGCCACAGCCCCTCGCACACAGGCTTATCCAACAAGAGATCAGGTCAGAATCCACTTCCTTGCTCCTCAGCTGCCCTGCAGGGGGTGAGTTACTTCTCATCACCCAGCCTCTGTCTCTACATCTGCAGAATGGGCACAATTTAAATGATCACAGAGGATCCTTTACTGCACATTAAATCAAATGAGTATGACAAACATTGCCAAGGCATCTGAATCTTAGTTAACATCACAAAAAAAAAAAAAATTTTTTTTTTTTTTTTTTTTTTTTTGCTGCTGTTATTAAGATGACAGGAGAAAGCCATAAGCTCTAGATTGCACACCCAATATCATGTGTAAAGACCAGGACATATCTCACATATATTCATGGGAGAGCATCTGAGTATTCTGCTCTTTGTTTCTGTTGTCTTAATTTATATAATCTAAGCACAAGTTATTTCATTTTCTGGGCCAAGAGATGAGAAGCAGCAATGTAGAGAAGGTATGGAAGGATCTGTTAGGACAGGCATCCAGTAGACAGAGGAGGGGGACCCCCAGTGAGAGGGAAGGGAAGATAAGGAATTGGAGGAGAAGTCAGGTCAGGGAACCTCTTAAAAACAGAGGGGAGTTCGAAGAACGTGGAATGTCACAACGTGTTGTAAAGGGGAAGTCTTCAGGAGCCTCTGCCTAAATCCCCATGCTGTCATTTAAGTTAATGCCATATCCCCTCCCTTCCCCAGAGGTTCTCAGGACCCCAAGTGAATGTCCATGGCCTTGAGGGAAGGACACAAAGTCTTCATGGGGATGCTGGGAAGAACAGGGAGCGGGATGTAAAAAGTGAAGCTCTAGTTTCTCTCCAGTCTGTGACAGCAAAAAATCACAGATAAAGACTGAAGATAAGGGGACCCAGTGCCATCTTGTGGAGGGACTGGCCACAGTGCCTCTCAGGGTCCTCCTCTGACTGCAAGGGGTTTAGTTGCTCTAGTTTGGTTTAAAATTCCATTCATTGAGCATCAGCTGTTATTAAAGAGGTTTTCGGGGGCATCTCTTCTGTCCTGTTTCTCCCTGTGAAGTCATTATGCACTTCGGGTGTCCAAGCCCCGTCTATACACAGCATAGGAACCGATCCTTTCTGTGGGCTGGGCCCATCCTCTTCAGTCTTTCTCCAGAGGAGAGCATCCTCTGGAGTTCACGGTGACTCTGGGCACAGGAGGACACCCCTGCTCCAGAAGGGAGCATATAATTTGACTTTTTAGAAAAACTTTTAGTTTTTCTAAACTTATTTGCCTTACATGTTCACTGGATGTATGTCCTCATGGACCTTTGTGGTGAGAATCACATTGCATAATACCTGTAAAACACCTGTTTGAGAGCCTGATATGGACTACGCCTCCATAACACAGTTCTTGGTAGCACCCCTTAGCTGTTTGTGCTGGTCAGGCTGATTACATTTGAAAAGCAGGAATGTCCTTAAGGATCTAGCCAGGTATCACCTTCCAGTCTGCCTCTTCCTTCTGGCTGATTCTGTCTTGGCTGTAAGGGGGTCATGCTGTCCCCGGGTGGCCTGTCTCATTATCCTGCTCTAATTTAGGTAGAGAACAAGGTGGGGGGACTCTCTTCTTTAAATCAGGGAAGGAAATCATTCTCAAAAAGCCTGTGCAAGATTCCTCTGTAGGGGGACACCCAGCTAGCTCAGTCAGTTAATCATCTGCCTTCAGCTCAGGTCACAATCTCAGGGTCCTGGGATCAAGGCCTGCGTTGGGCTCCCCACTGAATGGTGAATCTGTGTCTGCCTCTCCCTCAGACTCTCCCCCTGCTTGCTCACTCTCTGTGTCTCTCAAGTAAATAAATAAAATCTTAAAAAAAAAAAAATTCCCTTGTAGGTCCCGTTAGCTAAAAACTAGGGTCACATGCCTATAGATTAGAATTACAGAAGAGGAAACAGAGGCATACAGACACCTGACACAGTGGAAGATAGCAGTTAATCGAATATGGTAACCCTGGATGGTCTCTCTGGCCTTTGAGCAACTATCATACTCATGTTTGTACATTGCAGTCTGCAATTGATCCTGCTCCGTTTCATGATGTCTCTTTTATTGCTGTCTTCAGCTAAAATACAGATCTTGTGTTCTTCTGCTTTCCCTTTTATTTTCCTTCCCAGCCCTGTAACTTTTACCATCCTTTGCAATCTGCAGTATTTCTCTGTGTTAATCCTTCCCCGTCACCCAAGCAAATTTTGCAAAACCTAATCAGGTCCCTATCCAGCCCCCTGCCCACACTACGCTCTAGTATTTCAGTGCAGGACCCTTAAACACAAGGAAAGACGTGAGGCCAGCCATGTGGCTTCATGGCAACATCCCCTTGGGCAAGGTCGTAATCTCTCTAAACTTCAAGTATTCTTCGTGACTTTTAATTATGCATTTTATACACTTATCTTTTTAATGCTTAATCTGTTTCAGTAAATTACATTGTAGGAGGCTGGAGATGTTGTTTAGAGCCCCCAAACCGGCATCAACCCCAAATCGATGCCTGGCCTCCAAGAAGTAATTAAGGCCCCCGATACCCTCTGTTTCAGAGTGGTGGGGATGAAGTGTGGTGATTTGTAGAGTGTTTAATGTGCATGGTGGGTGACCAAGGGTGAGCTTTCCTTTTGCCATTTTTTTTTTTAAATAGTAAAAGTAATGAAAATTCACATGCCGTAGCATTCAGGTTCCCATCTTCCAAGCCTCACCCCTGCTGTGATCTGTTTGATGCAACACCTCACATTCAGACCACAGCACTCCCAGCCAGTGTTCTTCCAGATAAGCCAGGAATGTGGACTTTTCCCCCCTGAGCAGGAGACATTGTTCCCTTCTGCCTTCCTCCCCAGATTCAGACTCTCATTCTTTCAGGCTTGTCTTGGATGCTTTCCCGACCCAGGGCCCCCACTGCCTGATGAATAGCTTGTGTTTGTGGTTGCCCCGTGGACAGATGGGAGGGTTGCACTTTTTCCGTCTGGAGGTCAGCTTGGCCGTGTGACTTGCTGTGCACAGGGAAAGTGAGGGCAAGTGATGAGTGTCGCATCTGGCTCCATTTTCTCTTCCCTCTGGCTTGGTGATGGGCGCTATTTGAGACAGCAGGTGTTCTATCTTTCCAGGTCTAAGAGAGACTTCAGTGAGCAGAGGCCTGCCACCAGCCCCTGTGGGACAGGCAGCCAGGGGAGGAGGCACTGCTTGGGGAGGGGGTGTTTATCTCTCTTAGCCTTACATGGCCCAAGTAAGGCCCCGCCTTTTCGTTGTCCCAGTGCGTGCCTCCCCACAGAGGTGACATTGGTGTAATGATGAGCCAGGTCAGGAAATGGCTTCGCTGGAGAGCAGGACAGAAGATGGCTTCTGAAGCAGAGAAAATATCCACTGTCCTCTGTAGAATGCTCACCACAGCTGTGTGCCCCATACCCTCCCCTAGCCTCCCCAAACCCCCCATCCCAGGGACATCTTTACACTTTCAGTCTTGAAGGTTGGGCCTACCTTGCTGGCTTGTGATCCCCGGCTACCTTTCCTTCGCCTTCCCAGATTCCAGCAGAAGCTGCAGAAGGGCTGTGGGTTGGCGTGGAGCCTCCTGTTAGGATCCTGGTTACACAGACCTCAGGCCCTGTTGATTTCAGCTAGGCTGTGTGTTCACAAGTGCCTTTTCCTGCTGCCTTTTCTCACTTGAATCGTGCTTTATGGCCCTCTGCTAAAGATGGCAAAAAGGTTAATTATCTCATAATAGTTGTCCTTTAAAAACATTTCACGGAGAGCCACTCTGTGCTTTGAATCCTGGCTTTTTCTTAGCGTCTGCATCTCTCTGTATAGCTATCCGCATGGCAGAATTTTCTGCTTTCACCGAAGAACTCTTTTTTTCTGATTTGCCAGTTGGGGGAATGCTGCAGTTCTTTCTTAGGACAACTATTTAAGCAGCCTAGTTGTTCTAAGACCTAAATCGTTGCTGTTAGTGCCCTTCCGTTCTTCTCTCCAAGCTAATGTCATCTGACTACTGTTGGTTGAGCAAATACTATTGAGGCCTATGCATTAAGGATCAACCTGTCCTGTGTCGGGTGGGCGAGATTTTTTGTTTGCTTGTTTGTTTTTCCTGTGATTTTTAATTCTGATAGCCGCTCAAGGTGGTAGGAAAACCATTCCCTTTCTTTTGTTGGGGAAACTGAGGCCCAGAGAGGAAAGCAACTTTTCCATGGGCAAATGACTAAGGCAGGGGCTAAATCCCAGTAGATCTGAACTCCCTTGCCTTGATCTTCCCTCATGATTCATTCATTTCCCTCTGTCCCTGTTCCTATGCTTTATACTAGACTTTGGTTAAAAGCACTGAACTTGGTTTTTGCCTCACCTCAGAATGCTTCTCAGGGGTCTCTTCCATGAAGCATGTCCCAAACTACCCTCTTCTTGGATGATTTTTAAGTTGCTAAAATAGCAACTTAAGTTGCTAAAATAGCCGTCCATGTCTCAGGGGGCTGGAAGTATTTGTCTCCTTGCATTTCCCCCTACACAGTGGGTCCCTTTGGGGGGTTAGAAGGGACCTGTCTTCTTCCTTTGTCCCTGGACAATGCCAGGGAGAGGGCTAGCACACAGGAGGCCTGGTATCTGTGTCCTGAGCGGGTGACCTACACTCCTGGGTAGCATCTGAGGGAAGAAGGAGGTTAGCAGCGGTAAAGGGAAATCCTCTTGGAATCCAGTTTGATGACTCACATAATTCAATGTCTTTGTCTTTAGGACTCTAAGCATTTGAAGACAAATTACAGAAAGCCAAAACCAGAAATCTCGGCATGATCTTCAAAACCTTATTTAACTGGAACTATTGTTCCTTGTCAAACGTACTCCTTTTCCATGGCATGTCAGACACTAGTAAGCCTGCTGGTTTAAGTTTGGTACCAGCGTGGAGTAAAAAGACCTGCTGCATGTTCATACAGTGGGTGTGGGAGGTGATGGTGATTGTCAAAGTCAAAGGACAGTGTGGCTTCAGTTAATTTTGTTCTTTTGACACCTCTGGAAACTCATGGCCATAGAAGCGTCCCATGAGTTGACAGATTGCAGGGCCTCGAGGAGTGTTTTGGCTTCATTAATGCAGTTAATGGCCTTGAAGGGGTGTTAGAGTAGCAGGGAGCCTCAAAACCGTTCATCATCGGAGCTCTCACACAGGTGCCTACACACACATGTACAGACATGAACACACAAGCACTTGCAGACACTCATACAGATTTGGGGCAATGGATTCCTTTTGGGAGGAATTGCCTGGGGTACCACATGAGTGAACCCTGTTTGGGTCCCTGCAAATCCAGCTGACATAGCTCCATGCACTCGTCCCCCACCAACGCCTTTGCTTTTTCCTTTTGGTTCACCAAGAGTTAGAGGGAAAAATACAGTCAATGGGACATGGTCGTGCATTCCCACATCGTTTTTCATTGTTCTTGAAGCACAAACAGGAACTATTTCTAAATGTAGTTCTGTTACATTTCTTATCTCATGACACATGAATGTGGCCACATGATTTCATGTATGATGCATGTATGTGCATTATTCTGTTTCCCATGCATCTTTCCGCCCTGCTAACAAGCAGCCTGGAAGCTCCCTTCCAGCCCTAAGCCCAGTGCCTCCTCCACACTCTTGGTGCCTCCTGACCCTCGATTTCTGCCCTACCCCTGCACTCTGAGATGTACCTGAGGTGTCTGAAGGAAGGGACAGGATGTCAGTTTTGTCTGCCATTCCAGTGCCCAGTACACAACAAGTCTGTTTAGGTCTTAACTCTGAATTGTGGGTATTCTGGGCAGACTGATGCTTCGGTTTTCTCACATCCCACTATTCTTCAAAGGTTACTTCTTCATTTATTTAGAGAGAGGCTGTTTGTTATATGTGTTAAGAGAGCAAGTTATGTGACCCTATGGGCCTCGTTTGGTCCCCTGAAATAGAAGGTTGGTAACAGCAACCAGACCCCTGTGGCAGCTCTCGCCCCTCTTCTGCTGTCCTAAGCAATTGTGTTCACCCGCAAACTTCCATACCTCACTTAAGTAAGCAAAAGCCGTAGAGTAAACTGCCTCCATCCAGCCTGGAAGGTCATTAAGCTGACCTTTGGGGGCGGGTAAAGGGAAAACTTAGCTCACTACATGCAACCCCTCTGTGCCCACCCCAGGCTGAAGGCCTTCTTCTGATTGTATATTTTATCGTCCCTAAGAAACTTTTCATATAATATTCATTTCCTCATCTTGTTTTGTTCCAGTGATGGCTAAGCATTCCTTATAGATCGTCCCCAAATTTAGCTGATCTACCTTTTAGTCAGACCTTAGGTTCAATTAATAGTCATTGAAGGGACACTGAACATGACCTGAGCAGGAGCAACAGCAGCAGGTGCCGTTAGGGAGATCTGACCCACGGGAACAGTCTCTTCCTGCGGGAAGCTCTCTTACTTCCCATTATCCAAAAGACCTCAGCAGTGTAGAAGCTTAATATATGTTACCACCTTTAGCCTAACATTTCTAACATGAAGTGACGCATGGCACAAGTGACAAAATTATATGGTTTACTTTCCATAGTAATCATTTTGTTTGGAATTTTGTATAATAATATCTTGCCATGACAAACAATTGCGTTTCTCGATTTCTCTAAAGCCTCCCCAGGTCAGATAGATACAAGAGGTCAGAGGATCGTTGGATTTATGACCCTGTTATTCCCCGATGTAAGTATTTCTGCATCCTCACCAAGGTCACACAGAAGTCAGGGCAGAATGTGAGGCTAGACCTCAGCTCCCAAAGCCCCAGGTCAGCATCCTGTTCACATGCGTGTATCATTGGCCCTTTTGAGCAAAGAAGACCTTATGGAGATGCATTTTATGTGCCAAGAACAGTTTCTGTTAGTGGTATTGACTACCTGAGTAGGACCTTTCTCAGCTAGAACAATGGAGGCTAGAGATCAGTGACAATAATGGCATTTGGTAGGGGTTTTCTTCTCAGCACATCATGTGCTAAATTTTCTTGAATCCCCATGACGATCTACAAAGTTGTTGCTGTTGCCGACCTTATATTTCAGGGGACCAAACGAGGGCCACAGGGTCACACAACTTGCTCTCGGTCACCCAGGGGGAATAAGGGATAGGCTAGAATTCAAACCCACCCTCTTAACCACCAGCCTCCCCCATCTGAGCTCTTGTAATTTATCGTGATGATTCCTGAATGTCTTCGCCTAATGCCAGATTGTTTTATATGCTTTAAGTCATAAGAAATGAATAATATTTTAAAAGCATAAGCTATAAATCATTTTGCATCAACATTCCGAAAGAATAAATGATCAGGCTGGTGATGACTTAACCCTAGTATGATATTGAATCTGAAGATACTGAAACAAGATAACAAGAGATCACAGAGAAGGTTGTGTCCAGTGTGAGGTCTTGGTGCTCTTCTGGGTAGATTGCATGGCCCCTTAGGAGCAAGATAATTAGACTGGTCCTATTTGTTTAAGTAAACTCCTTGTAGAGAAAGTAAAGCGACAGAGTCAGAGGAGATACGGACTCATTTCGTAGAGCCCAGAGCTTCAGAATAAAGGAATATTCAGCTTGATTGGTGTTTAATTTAAAGTTTATCAAGTGCGGGATAGAAAGAAATCATGGTCGTGTGTGTGTATGTGTGTGCAGTAGAGGAAAAAAACCATGTGTTCTCACTTTATCCCATGCCGTCACATGAAGAGCAATGATTTCATTCAGGACGGGATGAAACATGGGAGAAATAAAATCAAAACCAGGCAAGGCAGCCTGCTCTAATTGTCCCCATTGCCCGTTTCCCCCTCAGCTCCTCCCAGACAAGGCCAGCTTGCTCGCTGATCAGCTGCTGCATTTCCCGGTCCCTGTCAACGCTAAGTGCTCACTTAAATGTCTGTTTTTAAATGATCCCGTTAAACCAAGAACAGGCATATTCAAAAGGAAAGACAAAATCCTGGGCCAAGCATGAATAGTACTTTCCAAGATTTTCCATTAACTCGCCCCAGCTTGGAGCATGTGAGATGTTGCTGGGATTCAGGCTTAGGTCTTGATGCTTCCTTCCATCTCCACTGCTCTTTCCCCTCCCTGTCTTTCTAAATCCTTGAGCCCGAAGCCTCCCAGACACCACACCTGCTGGCTGGTGTAGTCCTGCCTCTTCCACAGTGTCCCGCAGAGGGCACCTCCAATCCAGACCCAGCACAGGAGCAGACCCCGAGTCTCCTCCCAGATGGGTGCCCAGACATTGGGGGCCTTTTCCAGGGGGACCGTACGGGGAGTCCCCTCTCTTCCTCCAGCTCAGCGTCACCCCTGGGCTGTCTCAGAGCTGTGCCTGGATCTATGCTCACACTGATCATGGTGACCACTCTCCTTCCAAATGTGTCTTCTTTACAGGGTGCTTTGAGGACAGCGGCTGGATTCTTGTTCTATCCCCCGTAACTCAGAACAATTATAGACACACTGTGGGTGCCTTGTGGAAGCAATCACCTCTGGGCAGAGTCTGGACTTCAGGCATCACCATCACCAGTGTCTGCAGGCTTACCCATCAGTCTTCCCCACCCCCCACCTTCACCTTACTTGGCAACTAATACCTGTCTGAGACCTTCATAAAAATCAGGACTTATCACGTAAATATCTAGTGGTGAACCTTAGCAACTTCAAAGATCGAACCACCCCGGTCCTTCATCTCCACATCTGGGGAGTGACAGCAGCTGCATCCTTAAAACAAATCCATACATGGCTGCTTGCTGTGGTCCTCCTCCCAACCAGCCAGCTCTGTCCCTAGATGTCACCTGTTACCCCAGGAAATACACAGTAGTCCCAAGAAAACCCCTTGTCTTTGCTTTTACCTGTGAGGGCTGTGTATTCGTTAGCCTGGGCAACTGTAATGAATAGCACAGACCACGTGGCTGAATCAATAACACATTTTTTCCCACAGTTGTGGTGGTGTCTGGGAAGTCGAAGATCAAGGAGCCCCCAGGTTCAGCTCCTGTCGAGAGCTCTATTCCTGGCTTGCAGGCTGTGTCCTCACATGGCAGAGAGAGCCCTGGTCTCTTCTTCTTATCACTAATCCTGTCCTGGGTCCTTCCCTTATGACCTCATCTAACCCCAATTATCTCCCAGTATCCCTACCTCCAAATACCACCCCATTGTGGATTAAGGCTTTATCATACAAATTTTGAAGGAACACTGATATTCAGTGCATAGAAGCAGGCTCAAGAAATGAGATAAACCCTCCCTCCACTTTGCTCATCTAGGGGAAGAATTTCATTTGGTTTGCTTATATTTACTTCCAGCAGCAAATTATCCTAATGTTCTCTACCCTCACACGAGAGAAACACAGATTTCCATGTGCCTCGCATCCAGTGGGGGTGGGAATCAGGTGATGTGGATTTCCAATTCACTTTAGCCCCTGTGTGCTTGACCTTGGGGTTCCCATGCTCCTGCTATCTCACACCCTCCTCCTGCAGGGATAAGGACCGGACAAGATTATGGCACGTGGCCCTTGAGCTTCTGATAGCCTGTGTTTTTTGTTGGCTAATTCTGGGGAAATGCTAGGGATTCGTGGCTGCTGGCCACCTATGGGGTAATGATGACTGTCTGCCCAACCATGGAAGTGCCCACAGTCACATGGCCCCCGAGGGGAGGTTGGGTCACACCCAAAGCAGGGACCGAAGCTGTACACCCCCAGGTACCCCAAGGCGGCAGGTCTCTGGTCTTCTTTTGGCTAGCACAGTCTGCTTTCCAGCCAGCTGCACCAAGTAATAGGAGAGGCCTGTCCGCCCTCCTGTCACAGAGCTCCGCTGTGCCCAGTGTGTCTGCTTCTAATGAAGGATTTATTTAGGTCACCGCTGCCTTCTGTGCACACCATGCAGATTAAACATGCCAAGGAGCTCCTCCTCCTCCTCTTCCTCCCTCACTGGGGCCTTGCCGGGGCTGCACACCTGGCCACTGCTCATTCATGCAGGGGGCACTTGTGGGGGACACACCGTGTGGCCCTCCACAGAGAGCCTGCATCCTTTCTCCAAGTCACTGTCCTTTCTTCCTCGAGCCTGTCTGGTTGAGTCACTGCAGTACTCTGGATCATGAACAAGTGTGTTTGACTAATTATCATCCCCAGATCCCATTTATACCACACAGCCTGCTTTTTTTTTTTTTTTCTTTCTTTCTTTTTTTTTTTTTTTTTTTTCCTTCTAGGGACAAAAATAGCTACCAGGATTTGAGGGTTTACCATGGGACAGGCAATATGGCAATATCCTCAGCTTCCACACAGACCGTTTTAGTTAATCCTTGCAATTAGTATATAGAGCCAGTGCACTGTGTCTCAGGCTCCAAGTTTCAATGCCGTCACGTGGATGTGAAATTATAGAGCTGAGATTTGAGCCGGCGTTTTGGCTGTAAATCCTCTGTTCATTCCAGTACGTACCTCTGCAGCTAATTCCACCTCTGTGGCCAGGCTGATCCCTCTCTATTTTGTCTACCACAATAGGTACCAATCCAGGAACTAGAAACAAACTGCCCCAACAATAGGAAGGAACAAAAACCAAAAAACACTGGCTTCCCTCGGCTGCAGGCCAAGGGGATCAGAGTCTGTACCCGAATGGGGCCAGGGATTTGGAACCCTTGCCCTTCTAAGGGCTGAGGGTGGGCAGACCAGTTCCCCAGGGAGCTTGTTAGAAACACAGACGCGTGGGCCTCTCTCCAGACCTCCTGGATTAGAATCTGCATTTTGAACTAGATCTCCCGGGGAGTGGTTTGGAAAGCACCGTGCTAGGCGATGGAAATGTGGCATCCAGATCTCCTAGGAAGGGTGCTGACCTCACCTGCCACCTGCAGCTCCTCATCCAGATCCTTTGGCCCTAACCTCTCATCTTGTCTGGAGAAGAATGTTGTGTGGATTGGCTTCAGACATCCTATGGGACAGGTTACATTTATAATCCTCATGGGATCACGGAGTTCTCAGAGGCTCAAGAAATCTTCTGGCCCGAAGCCCCTGCCACGCCACGCTGCCGTCCCTGGTGTGCCCAGGTACCTCCTTCCTTCAGTCCTACGGTGTTCTCTCCATTACCCAGGTAGATGTTTGTAAATATGGAAATGCTCCCGCACTGGTGTGGAATGCTAGGCAGTGCAGAAAGGCTAGAGGAGTCAGTGTTGGAAAAGTCCTCTTCTTTCTCAAGGGGAAAATGG
>PJEN01009849.1:61222-75461 GCA_004024605.1 Pteronura brasiliensis
CGAAACCACTTCATGAGCAGTATGGCTTTGCACACGGGAAGGAGTTTTGCTCGTTTTAGCCACCTCCCCTGTTTGTCCCTCTAGGCTGACTTCAGACTTTCCCTACCATCCCAATTTGTTCCAGGTGAAATGAGTGAACGTGTGTCCTCATATTACCCTGCCTAAACTATAATCAGAACGTATATAGCGCTGATGACTGCAGTCAGTTGATATCAATTAACCTTGGCCACATTTATTCTGCAATACCAACTATCCCAAAATTCAAAGCCACAGTGGTGCATTCTCACCAACGAGCCAGTATGGCTGTGTTGGACACAGTGGACTTGCATGGTGCTCTGCTGTACATGTCTCTCACCTTCCTCTGGAGCCCAGGGCTGGGCAGGGCCCTTTCTGCTCATGGTCATTGCAGAAGTGCAAGAGGGCAAGTGCAAACACACAAGGCTCAAGGCCGAGGCTAGGGACTGCCATCTTGCAGGCCATTGGCCAAACCCGAATAAAATCGCTGGGGAGCACACTAACCCCACCATGAGGCCACAGCAAGAATTGGATGCAGGGAGAAGTAAAGAAGGGAGGCTAAGCATTCAGTGTTTCATAAGGGTTCACCTGTCCTTTTAGATCAGGAGCCCCTGGTGGGCGATGAGGGACACAAACAAAGTCTGTTTCTATATCCCCAGCCCCTCTGCCTGGGACTGGCAGGTAGATATTTCAGTGATGTTTGCTGAGGTCCAGAAGACCTTTCCCACCCTTCCCTTAACAGCCAAGGTTGGCAAACTGACCACAGGGACAAATCTGTCCCTGTTTTTGTGCATAGAGAGCTGAACATATAAATTGTTGAAAAAAATCAAAAGGAAATTGGATTTAATGATGCATGAAAATTTTATGACATTCAAATTTCAGTATCCAGTAAGTAAAGTTTTATTGGAATGCAGTTGCACCCATTCCTCTGTGTACTGTCTGTGGCTACTTGAGCAAACAGCACACTTGGGAGTTGCCATAGGGACTGTGTCCCACAAAGCTAAGAAATTTTCCTATCTGGCCTTGAATGGAAAATGTTTGCCACCCCCTGCACCACAGAATAAAGAAATGGAGAGAGCCCCAGGGAGGTGACTGTGGTGGCCAACACTAGAGTTGCAAGCTTCCAGTAAGCCCTGTATGCATTTGGAGTTAATATCTACCCCTCTCTTTGTTTCCTAGTAATTGGCAGCCTGCGACACCCATGTGTCACTGATCAGAAGGCATTCCCGGCGGCAGTGTTTCATGACCCAGCGGCGCCGGGCCCAGTGAAGCCACCATGGTGACTAGCACGGCTGCACTGCTCCTGGGCGCGGTGCTGCTGGTGGCCCAGCTCCAGCTAGTGCCTTCCCGCCCCGCCACGCCCGGGGCCCAGCCGGGCCAGCTGGAACCTGCACGCAGAGGGGCCACCCTCCAGGGCGAGGGCCAGGAAGGTGCGGCCCCCAACGGCTCGGCCCAGCAGCTGCCTCAGACCATCATCATCGGTGTACGCAAGGGTGGCACACGCGCATTGTTGGAGATGCTCAGCCTGCACCCTGACGTGGCAGCCGCCGAGAACGAGGTCCACTTCTTCGACTGGGAGGAGCACTACAGCCAAGGCCTAGGCTGGTACCTGGGCCAGATGCCCTTCTCGTCCCCGCACCAGCTCACAGTGGAGAAGACCCCCGCGTACTTCACGTCGCCCAAAGTGCCTGAGCGCGTCCACAGCATGAACCCGGGCATCCGGCTGCTGCTCATCCTGCGAGACCCGTCCGAGCGCGTGCTGTCGGACTACACCCAAGTGTTCTACAACCACGTGCAGAAGCGCAAGCCCTACCCGTCCATCGAGGAGTTCCTGGTGCGTGACGGCCGGCTCAACGTGGGCTACAAGGCGCTCAACCGCAGCCTCTACCACGTGCACTTGCAGAACTGGCTGCGCTTCTTCCCGCTGCGCCGCATTCACATCGTCGATGGTGATCGCCTCATCAGGGACCCTTTCCCGGAGATCCAGAAGGTTGAGCGGTTCCTGAAGCTGTCGCCGCAGATCAACGCCTCTAACTTTTACTTTAACAAAACCAAGGGCTTCTACTGCCTGCGGGACGGGGGCCGGGACCGCTGCTTGCACGAGTCCAAAGGCCGGGCACACCCCCAAGTCGACCCCAGACTCCTCAATAAACTGCACGAATATTTTCATGAGCCAAATAAGAAATTCTTCGAGCTTGTGGGCAGGACATTTGACTGGCACTGATTTGCAATAAGCTAGGCTCGGAACCTTTCCTATTGTAAGTTCTGGTGTACATCTGGGGGAAGAAAAAGAAAAGAATTTTAAAAGGGCATTTAAGCTATAATTTATTTGTAAAATCCATAAATTACTTCTGTACAGTATTAGATTCACAATTGCCATATATACTAGTTATATTTTTCTACTTGGTAAATTGAGGGCATTTTGTATTGTTTTTCATGGTTGTTAACATTGTGTAATATGTCTCTATATGAAGGAACTAAAATATTTCACTTCAAAAAAAAAAAAAAAAAAGTCCTGGAGACCCTGTCTTTTTTGAATATAATTAACTTGCCCCCAACTCAGAATAGCTGTCTGTGTTGTACTCATTGCAGAATCTATATTCCTTTGTTGCTTTAAAAAGAAATGTTTTTCATGGCTATTATGCTTCTCTCTCGCCCTCTCCTTTCTTCACTGTTCATTTTAATTTTTAATGTCTCTCTGTGGTCATTAGATTTATTTTTTACTCGCATTGTGAGATTTGTCTTCACTCAGATCCCCTATTATTCTGGAGGTGGCAGGTTCACCTACTCCTGACTTCAGCTGGTCCCTGAGCATGGATTTTAACCTCCTGTCATTAACCCTGAGTGGAAAAAGCAATATTAAGACTGGAAAAGTAGTGAATACTAGCAAGAAGCTCCCTTGTCACACGTCTTTGCCTCGAAGAGTGCTTGCATACATTTCTGATCTCAGCAATGGGCAAAACCTACAATAAAGGGGATGAAACCATTGGCCTTCAGAATGGTCTTGGGGCTGTGTGCTTTGCCCGAGGTGGCAGTGGGTCTCTGGAAACCCGTTTCTCTTAGAAAAGAGAAGTTGCGAATTGTATGTGTTCCCATCTTGTAGATTTTGTGGAAAGCTGACTCATGGTGTAGACAGACTTTTGCTTAGGTTCGGAGTCTGTTTATCTATTTCCTGAAAGATCGATATGCATTTATAGACACATATTCTGTATACATTGAGACATAAATATGTGTGTGTTTTAAAATCAACTCTGAATGTATAGTCCTGAAATGGAAAGGAAATTTAAGCTCCCAGGGGTCAAAACTGCAAAGAGAAAAACACAAAGTGGAGGTAGAGCCTAAGGCAGCCCTTTCACCAGCACCTGAGGGCAGAGGCCTGATTGCAGTTTCACTTCTACTCTAACAGCTGGCTTTTTGGAGGTGGTCATGCAAGCCCCTTGAGTCTCGGTTTTCTCAGGCATTCTCATTTAGTCAGCCTTTTACAGAATTATATTCACTGGATGGGTTTTCTTTTTATGAAAGCAGAACATAATCATTATGTAAAACAAAAAAAAAGAAAGAAAGAAATACAAAGAAGCAAAATAAACCCATTTCCTGACAGTTTATATTTAAGGCAGAGGAGTGAAATGGACATTATATATAAGAACTCATTGAAAATGCCCCCAAACAACCTCAGGAAGTAGGAATTACTATGGCAAGTTCAAGGAGGAAGAAATAGGCGCGGAGGAGATAAGGAACTTGCCAAGGTCACACTGACTCCAAGCCAAGGCTAGGAGTCCACTTAGAGCCAAAGCATAGATTTGCGGTGTTTTGGTTTTATCCTGCCCTACACCTTCTGAACTCAAAAGGAAAGACCCAGACTCAGAGACTGTTCTTCTGACTTAACCTGACAGATTCCTTCCCTGGTGCCAAATGTCTTCCACCTCAAGAGGTGTGCCGGAGCCAAAGGAGAAGGGCAGTGCTATCAGGGAAGTGAGTCACCTCGGTTAGAGGCCACAGCTGCAGCCTGGCCTGACCTTGGCATGGCCCAGGCCCCACCCCTGGCCTTGCAAAGGCAGCAGAAGAACGCCTCTCACCTCTGAACATGTTAAGGTTGTCATTACACAACCAACTCCCTAGAGGGTGTGGCCAAAATATTTATAGCAAACTTCCCCCGTGGACATGGCACTTTGCAATCTGGAGAGAGTCCCTCCACAGCTCAGGGTTGGAGGTTGGATCTTGCTTCATCACACTCATTAAGAGCTGAAGAGAGGAGAGGCCTGGAGAGTCAATTGCCAGGATTGCCCAGGAGTTTGGTGTGGAGACTTGAAACTGAGTCTTCTGACTTTTCCAAAGGATTTTTCTTTTCTTTTTTTTTCTTTTTTTTTTTTTTTTTTTGGTAAAATACCCATGGATGCCTGTGCCCTAAGGGGGATGCCACACTTGAAGCATGCAGTGTTGGCATCAGAGGTGGTGGGCAGGAATGGAGGAAGGAAGGACTGAACACTGGAGACATGACCTAGTGCCTGGGGCTAACACGGTTCCCCGTAGGAGTGGTCCAGTGTAAAATGACAAGTTGGTGTAAATTCAGTAATTGTTGATTTGGAGTAAGGGGTCTTGACTGAGGATGTGTTCAGGGGAGTCTACATGGGCAAAGGGGTTGGGGTCCTAGTGGTTCTCTATTATTCCATTTATGGCAAAAGTCCAGCCAGTCCTTAGGAAATACAAGGAGTACTGTACTCCAGTAGTAGCCCAGGCATTTCAATCTCATCTGAGCACTCCCAGATTCAGAGAAGGCCCTGCAGGGGACCCGGGCCTGCCTTCCCAGGGGCACAAATGCAGGGACTTGGAGCCAGATGGGCACCTGATCCCTCTGCAAACACCATATCAGTTCTATTACAGAGAGATGCCAACTAGAGGGAGTGAAATTCCTCCCTGACCAGCCCAGGGCCAGCAGCTGCCTGGGAGCCTCCAGGTGGGACGGCCCAGAGAGGCAGCTAGGAGCAGTTCAGAGCAGAGCCTCAGCCATTGTGTTCAGAATATTCCCTGCACTTGATGCTTCTGCATCTGGATAGCCCCTGCCCCCTCCCTTCCTCCAGGAATCAGGTAGTGCTGAAATCCAACAGACACTATTTACTTATCAGCTCACAGTATAAAATGTGCTAGTTTAGCACCAATGACAATGCATCTCTGAGGACAGGGTGGCTTGCTCTTTCAATCCTGGGAGACTGCTATTTAGCTAAAGGGAGATGTAGGGCAGAAGAGTGCCTGCTACTTAAAGAGGTGAAATCTGAGATCACCACCCACTGAGAGTTCAGGTGTTCACTGTAATTCTATTTTTCCTTTGAGCCTACTATGTGTTTAGCATGGTGTTAAGCCCTCAGGAGTATAAAAATATAATAGTTAATAGTCACTAACTCTTCTGAGTTTAAACAAAAGCATGGAGGGGCCAGGAAGGCAAGGGGATGATGCTTAACTGTGTTTGGACTGACCAGCGCAATATGTTCTGTACTTTCTCATGTCATTTCGGAACATCCCTGGGAGGAGTCCGCTAGCCCCACTATGGAGAGAAGGAAACTGAGATGGAAGAAACGGACCTGCCCTCATTGTTCAAGAAGAAAGAGGAATATCACTCAGCCCAGAGTGATAGTTGTCCCTGAAATGGGGAATGTGGTACTGAGGGTCATAAACAGAAGGTGAGAGATGGTAGAAGTGTCTTTCAAAATGCCACTACTCAGAAGTAGGAAGAGAAGAAGGATCTTCCCAAAGGGCATGATCACTTAACTCCCGGGCCATAGGAACATGTTCTTCCCACGGAAAAGTTTCTTGGAGGAATTGCCATGATGCTGGGGAATGGAAGGCAAAGGATGTAACCAAAGGGCAGCTTGAGGAATCAAGAGAGTTGTGATGGGGAGGGGAAAAGAGGAAGGGGATGTGGGCAACAGACTTTAAAACACATTGAGAGCTCATTATGCAACAAACACCTGTGGCCTTGTCATCTGCTTCCCAGCGGTGGAAGCTTTCTTAGCAAGCAACCATGTATCTCTGTCTCCTGTGCAGGTGTATCTGTCACAGAAAAATAACTATCCTTCATTGCACACCCACTATGTGCATTGTGTTTTAAGTGTGTTGCTTCCAGTCCATGTGATAATTCTGAGAAGTAGGAAATGCCATGGTGCTGATTTTGCAGAGGAAGAAACTCAAACTCATATCATAAAGGGCTTGTCCAGAATGCCAGAGACATTTTAATTTGTTACAGTGATTTGTTACAGCTGGAGCTTAGTCTCTGGATGTCCTCGCTCTGCTACTCTGTGGTCCCTGCATTCTTGAGTGAGGGGAGAAAGAAGTAAAACATAAGCATCTATTATGCAGAGCAGAGCGTGGAAGAGAAATGATGGGCAAACATAATAAATACGGTTATACCAGATGGTCTTCAGTTGAAAGAGTAGCTGGGGACTTGACACAACAGACACATGGTAAAGCAGGCTCCTTCCTGGCAGACCTTCATTTAGGAAGTCTGCATTTGGGCTAGCATGGAGCAACATGGTGGAGCTCTCCAAATGACAAACGAGTGAAGACCACAGCTACAAACACTCAGCAGAACTTTGAGCTGCTTGGCTAAAAAACGTAGATGTAGGAAATGGCCCTGGTTATTTTTCAGTTCCTTCTCATATCAGCATCTTTACTCCTTTTCTTCCAAACTCCCTGTTAGGTCACCTGAGAGCAAAAGCATTTAGAGCCAAGAGTCCTGGGTGTGTATCCCAACTTTGTCAATTATTGGGCAAGTGGAATAGGGTTCAAATTCTCAGAACCTCAACATCTATCTCAATATAAGTGAGCTGAGATTTACTTAATTTTGTTTTGGGGGAATTCAATAAGACAAAGTAGGTTAAAAAAAAAAAAAGGTAAAAACTCTGTAAGGATATGGCGTAGTGGTAAAAAGCATTTAGGATTTTAGGAAACAGACCAAAACTGATTTTGAACCTGTCTGCAGGCACCCACAGACTTGACCTCCCTATTCACTTCCACTAAGGGACTGTAGCCACTACTGTTAGCACCACATCCAGATCCCATTACTAGGAAGTGTCCCACCTCCACCTACCAAAATAATTGGCTGCTCAGGGCTCACCCTATATTGCTTTCTGGAGGACTTCCCTAAGTTGAAGGAGTTGTCTCACTTGAAGGTGCTTGGGGAGTTGAGCTCACTCAGCTTCCTTGCTTTCTTGGGGGTTGCCTGTGACTAATGATTGGTGGATGTGGAGAGGCAGAGGGTTGAGGGATAGTAGCTCAGCCTGCTGGTCCTGGGGAAGAATGACCTCTGTGGTACAATTCATGCTCCAAAACTCCTTGAATTATCAAGCTGATGCCAGACTTCTGAAACCACACTTTTCTTAGCTTCTTTCCCTACTTTGTCCTGTGTCCTTCATTGCCTTAAGCATTTCTTTTGTAATCCCATTCTCAATAGGTGACTTGCCCAAGAATACAGGGATCCCCATCCTAGGTTTTGCTTCTGGGCATCCAATCTAAGCTAGTCAACTTGCAGAATTTTTTTAGTCTCTCTGCACTTCATGTCGAAAATATGACCAACACACAGGATTATGATAATTCTTCTAGTTAAGTGAAAGATGAGAGGGAATGAGTCTATTTTATTGACTGATATAGAAAAATGGTGAATATAATAGTAAAGGCAATCTTTACCAAGTAATGGGTCTCTTTTTTGGCTTATCACACTGTCAAAATAATGTTAATGCATCAATACCAAACAAACTCTCCCTTCCTGAAAATTTCCTTGTTCTCACAAATATGAAGGCATCGCTCCAACTTACTTATGTTATAGGACATTGCATCTCTACTGTTTGTTAAATATTTCATGTGGAGCTTGTTCACAGATGTCCCTTCCTCTTGATTGCAACACCCTGGGACCTAACACAGTGCCTGGCACCTGGTATGTCCTGGAGGCAATCTGATGTGAAAACCTCCTCTACCATATCCTAGCTTTGTGGTCTGGCTGCCTCCTGGAAACACCTTCTCTAACACTTCTCAATATACTGCCTCATTTAATCCTGACAAATCTCTGAGCAAAGAATCAATCCAAGCTCCATGCTTTTGCTGACCATAATATTCCCAGCAAATAGGGCAATGCTTGACATAGAAGGTACAAATATTTACCAACTAAATGACTCATGGAGGTGCCCAGGCTCTTTCCACTATGCCATCTATACAACATGTTCTGAATATTGCACTAATGGAGAACCTAGTATATTCCAAGGCAACCCATCACATTTCCAAACTGGCTATTAAAATTCACACTTCCTGTGCCTAAACTTCTGTTCCCTAGCTT
This sequence comes from Pteronura brasiliensis, assembly GCA_004024605.1. Classification (NCBI taxonomy): domain Eukaryota; kingdom Metazoa; phylum Chordata; class Mammalia; order Carnivora; family Mustelidae; genus Pteronura; species Pteronura brasiliensis. Next base: position 69,558 of record PJEN01009849.1, read on the forward strand.
CCTCCTGTGAATCTGAGTTCTACTACAGGTTATCATGAAGGACAAGCTTCATACTACTTTCTCATATTGGCACACTGGAAAGAAAGAACACTAGCCTTGGATTCTAAAGACCTGAATTTATTGTTTTGGCTTGGCCTTTTCCATAGCTATGTGATGTTGTGTGGTTCTCCTCTCTGAATTTTTGGTACTTAACTATTAACAAGATAAATGATACCTTCTTTGCGGAGAGTCTATGAGTATTACATGGCTTGTGGATAATGTGAAAATAAAAGAGATCCTAATTCTATAAACACTCTTTTCATATTGCAAAGTAATTCAGCTCTCATGATAGGTGTCATCCCTTTAGAGAGTAATAGGATAATAGTTGAGTGTTTACCAAAAACTAAGGAGGTATTATCTCATTTAATCTTTGTGTCAGCCTAAGAAACAGGCACTACTATTAACTTTTTATGGCTGGGGAGTCCAAGGCACATAGCTATTAAATGTTGCACAGCTAGTAAATGGTAGAGCCAGGTTTGTTCCCTGGGTAGTCTGTCATCATGGCTAGTGTACTTCACCTCCAAGCTACTTTCCCTTTCAATGCAAAAGAGACCTTCTTCAATGTATCTGCCTATGGAAAGGGCTACTGCACAAAGGCAGCAAAAATAGAAATCAGGATCTTAATACAAATACCAGAAAAACACTATAGTAGGCAGAATTCATGAACAGTTCCCCTATGCTCCCAGCCCTGGCTGAACACAACCTGTCTAGTCCTCACCCCTTGAAAGGTCACGGGACTTGTAAATAAGATGGGATATCTACTCTCTTAATTAGGTTACTTAGTATGTCAAAGACAATAGGGTGTGACTGTATATGATATATGAGACTAACAGTGGGCTGGAGAGAGAATCTCTTACTGGCTTTGAGGAAGTCACCTACCATGATGTGAGAGTCCTAGGAGGGGAGTCAGTGTAGCCAGGGACTGTAGGGGCCAATAATGCTGAGAGTGGTCCACCCCCCATGCTCTGCCATCCTCCCCACCAGCCAATATCCAGCGAGAAAAACAAAGCCTGCAGCCCCACCTTTACAAAATCTCCATATTCCAACAGTCTGTTGGAGGAGGCCCCCAAGCTCCAGATGACAAAACAGCCTGGCTGAAACATTAGGAGCTGCCTGGTGAGATGGAAGCAAATCTAACTAGGGCTTGTTCAAACTCCTGTCCTTTTGAAAGTGAGGTGCTACCTGCATGTTCGTTTACACTGCTATGTTTGCAGCCATTTGTTATGTGTAGATAAGTAATGCAAAGACAAGTTTACTCTCTTGCCATTCATCTTGGCTTAAGCTCACATTTTTTACGACTTTGCTTGTAAATAAACCAAACCCAGGGTTCTAACCCAAGGAATACGTGTCTATTGTATGACAATCAGATCCTTCAAGTAAGACTATTCAGAGATAATCATTGTCAACATCTTGGTTTGTATGGCTCTAGTTTTTTTCCAGCTCATGAATGTGTGTGTATCTGTGCATGAATATTAAAATCAAGTCACATCTTTTTGATAATTCACCCAGAAACTGAAGGGGAAAAAAAACAAAACAAAACAGTTACTCTCTGTTGATGCAGTTCAAAGGGCTCTTAGAAGTCATTTAAGCCAATTTTCTTGTTTTATGGATGAAGAATGTGAGGGTGTGGAGAAGTAGTCACTGGTCACACTCACAGAGGTAATAGCAAAAACCAGACGGACACTCAGGACAACTTTCTGGTGCCTGTCCGATCACTTGTCTAACTCCCAACTGACCGTTTGCACCCCAGGTGGAAAATAGTGCCTCACATGGTCATTTGCATAAAGCAGGTATCTAGTTAATAGTGGTCTAGGGAAGCTACATTCCTCTTTTAGTCATGTGTTTGGTACAGTGGGAAAAGTAACAAAAGCTAAAGAGACTTGGTGCTCTAGTTATCAACAGCTGTGTAAGAAACCACCCCAAAATGTAGTAGTTTGATGCAACAATCTATTATCTCTCCTAGTCCTGGGGGTGCTTTGGGAACACCTGGGCAGGTCTTGCTTGGGTGTTCCCCTATAGTCAGGCAAGTGGCTAGGACAGATGGTGTCTGAAGACTGGCCTGGCTTGTATGTCCAAGAGGCTTCTTTCATTGCACATTTGATGCCTCAGTTTGGATGACTGCAGCACCTGGGGCTGCTTAGGCACCACTGTCTCACTCTCTTCACGTGGCCAGCTTGGACTTCCTTGCAGCATAGCAGACTTAGGGACATTGGTGGGACTTCTTACAAAGCAGGTGGCTGTCCCAGGAGTGAATGTTCCAAAAGACCATAGACAAAGTTGCAAGGGTTCTGTATCAAATGATTGCCATATCCTATTGTTTCAATAGGGCCAGCCCAGATTCAGTGTGGGAAAGGACTACATAAGGAGCTAAATAATAGGGGGTGTGGTTCTAGGGGGGCCCTCTTTAGACACTAGTTGCCATACTTGGCTGTTCCTTGACAATCAGATAGACAGAACACCTACCTAATGGATCTTTGGTCATTCTTAAAAGGGAGATTAATATAGGTATAAGCTTTCATGAACCTCAGAGTCCATTATACTAATGTAAGGTGTCATTATCATAAGTCCTTGGGCCTGCTATGTAATTTTAACTATTCTGACCTAAGGCATTTGACTATTTTCAGCCCAATCTTTTGATCATATGTGATGGAGATTAAGTGATTTTGCATAAGTCACTCATTCCATGAGTAGGACACAGGCATGCACACTGTATTGCTTTCGCTGTATTTTGATCGAGCCCAACCAAACCATTTGAGAAAAAAAGGATCATCTCAGAACAAGCTGGGGACTGAGGTCAGCATGGAAAACTTTGTCTTATGTGGGTGGAAACCCTGGCAGACCTACACACTTCTTAGATAATTTGTGAAACACAAGAGAATGTTGCTGAGACATTTAACACTGTGTGTTAAAAGCTATACACAGCATTAAAAAAGAATGCACGACAGACTCCATTTCCACTTTCCTTAATTTGGAAGTTCTATCTTTAGTAGCAATTTGCATTTTCCACACAATTAAAGACTGTACCTAGTTCTGATTTGCACTTCAAGTATCCAATTCAGCCATGATTTACATTTTTTTCCCTCTATTTATCTGTTTATCTGCTTCCCAGTAAGAATGCTGGGGTTTCTCAGTTTTGCCATAATCATTTAAAATGTGAGTAACTCTGGACAAATTTGATTAACCATCTCAGAGGGTCAGTTTTCTCATATATTAAATGGGAATAAGATTTTATTTAAGGAATTGCTGTGCATTTTAAAGATCATATCCAGAAACAGAGTACACATTTGATACATGCACATTCACGGTTCTTTAAATTCACCCTTTGCAGACCTGTCCAAAGGATCTGTGAATGAAGACTCACTGTTGATAGTAGAATCGTCCATCAACTATCACCTTCCATCATGAACATCAAAACCGACACATCCAAAGTCAGTGAGTTTTTCTGTGCCTTTAGACATAAACAATAAGGTAAATCCAAGCCATGACAAATAAACACAATGTTTGAGATGATTACCTGGAGAGGTCTGTTCATTTCCTTTAAATGTTGTGATAATGAAGAAAAGTTTGAATGGTCTCTTTGTTTCTTTCTTCTCTATAGATGACAGATGCAGATTAGAGGTAATTTAAAAATAAAAATATCTTCCACTGAATAGTTTGGAAATTTACCCTTCCGGTGGAGAAGGTTCTTAGCTGTTTCCCAAAGACACAAAGTGACTATTTTGCAATGAGCTCCCATATCACTCATTTTTGCCCAAATTGCTCTTTAAAATCAGTTTCTCCACTTTCCTATTGTACAATGTCCTACCTGATTAGCACCCCCCTGCCTTGGTGGGGGTAGGTATGGCAACTTTGGAAAATAAACCTAAAGAGTTCTGGTGTTCAAGGGGTATCCTAGCTGTGCCCATTTATTTGTTAGATTCCAATCTTATTCACAATCACCAAAAGGCAAGGGCAATTCAAGTGTTCATCGGTAGATAGCTGGACTAAGGAACGTGATCTGACCATACAATGAAACAGTATTCAGCCATGAGAAGGCAGGGAGGAGTGTCTGGGTGGTTCAGTCAGCTAAGTGTCCAGCTCTTGATTTGGCCCAGGTTATGATCTCAAGGTCATGGGAAGGAGTCAAGCCCTAGGTAAGGCTTAGCATTCTCACCCTCCCCTCTCTCCACCCCTCCTTCCATTTGTGCGCGCGCTCTCTCTCTCTCTCTCTCTCAAATAAATACATAAATAAATAAAAATCTTTAAATAAAAGTTCTGATCTGTGCTAGGACGTGGACAGACCTGGAAAACATGCTAATTGACATGAACCAGACAGAATAGGACACATATTGTATGTTTCTAATTATATGGCAGGTCTAGAATGGGCATGTTCTTAGAAACCAAAAGTAAAACAAAGGTGCTCAGGAGCTGGAAAGAGAGGAAGCAATGAGAGCCATTGCTTAATAAGTGCGCAGTTCCTGATCAGGTTATGACAAAATTTTGGAAATGGCAATAGTGACAGATACACATTTTGAATGCAATTGATGATCCTGAATTGCATATATATATATATATATATATATATATATGAAAATACTTATGAATATATATATTATATATACGTGAAATATTGATATATATATTTCAAAAAAGGAGAATGAAAATCCAATCTTAGGCTGTATTTAATTACAAGCAGCTCAACCCTGTCCTTGATTCATTGGCAGTGCATGGAGAAGGACTTCCGCAAAGTGCTAATTCTACGCACCATCATTGCATGACAATTCCAGTTTCCAACTGTTGCATTATTTGACACTTTATACATGGGAAATAAACATGATAATGTGAGGCAGACCTAATTACACCCACTTTTCATGTGCCTAACTTGTGGCTTAGCTTCAAACCAAACAAATCATTCATAGTCATCGTTTAAGCTACTGTACATAGTTTTCAAGTTCTTGCATCCTGAGAAGGACATTATTGTCTATCTAGATAATATTGTTCCCTATATACCTGGGAAGTGTTCAACATCACAACTGCAAGGTATACACATCATCAAACAAATATTTCCACAGTGAAAATTAACCCATGGCCTGTCAGTTCTGTTTTTTTTTTTTTTTAATTTATTTTCAGCATAACAGTATTCATTGTTTATGCAACACACCCAGTGCTCCATGCAATCCGTGCCCTCTCCAATACCCACCACCTGGTTCCCCCAACTCCCACCCCCCGCTGCTTCAAACCCCTCAGATTGTTTTTCAGAGTCCATAGTCTCTCATGGTTCACCTCCCCTTCCAATTTCCCTCAACTCCCTTCTCCTCTCTAACTCCCCTTGTCCTCCATGCTATTTGTTATGCTCCACAAATAAGTGAAACCATATGATAATTGACTCTCTCTGCTTGACTTATTTCACTCAGCATAATCTCTTCCATTCCCGCCCATGTTGCTACAAAAGTTGGGTATTCATCCTTTCTGATGGAGGCATAATACTCCATAGTGAATATGGACCACATCTTCCTTATCCCTTCATCCGTTGAAGGGCATCTTGGTTCTTTCCACAGTTTGGCGACTGTGGCCATTGCTGCTATAAACATTGGGGTAGAGATGGCCCTTCTTTTCACTACATCTGTATCTTTGGGGTAAATATCCAGTAGTGCAATTGCAGGGTCATAGGGAAGCTCTATTTTTTGATTTCTTGAGGAATCTCCACACTGTTCTCCAAAGAGGCTGCACCAACTTGCATTCCCACCAACAGTGTAAGAGGGTTCCCCTTTCTCCACATCCTCTCCAACACATGTTGTTTCCTGTCTTGCTAATTTTGGCCATTCTAACTGGTGTAAGGTGGTATCTCAATGTGGTTTTAATTTGAATCTCCCTGATGGCTAGTGA
>PJEN01009850.1:0-75410 GCA_004024605.1 Pteronura brasiliensis
GCCTCAGCCTGGAGGTTGTGTGGACCAGAGCTTTGGGGACAAAAGTATGAAAACAAAAACACAGGTTGTGTTTAGGGCTGAGGTGATGGCAAGCCCGATCTGCAGACCCTGAGGGGATTATCTCATGATCTGAAATTAAGGAGAATTCCAGGCAGTAGCTCAGGCTTTTGTTTCTGGATTGTGTGTCTAGGATGGCCGCAGATGTAGGGTTGGCCTCATGGGGCTATGGAAGATTCTCCCTCTCTGGTGATATTACCGGGCTCCCAATAGTTTGGTGTCATTCTGGCGAAAGGAGGAGTCCTTTTTTTTTTTTTTTTTTTTTTTTTTTTGTATCAATGGTCCTACAAAAAGAAGGATTCCATAGCTGGGCTCTGAGAACGAGCTCCCAGAAAACTCCACCGTGGATTAGGATTTGGGCCTAGGAACATGGCAAGCATGATATGTGCACTCTTAGTCCAAGTACCTAGGGGCTTTATTTGACAATGTGGGTCAAGATGAGGGTCACAGTAAGTGTTTGTGCCCAATGAGGTTCTCCAGAGTGGGAGTGGCCTCTTGGGCCAAGCAGGTTTCTCTTACCATGAGGGTTTGACACCCATGTTAGAGTTAGGGCTGGTGTTATGGAAATGCGATCTGTAGACCCTGAGGGGAGCTCCCCACGATCTGAAATTAGGAGGAGTGTGAGGTTGTAGCTCAGGTTTTTGTCTCTGGATTGTGTATGTAGGATGGGAAGCAATGTAGGGGTGGCCTCATGGGGCCCTGGAAGATTCTCTGTCTCTGGAGATTCTGCCAGGCTCTCCACAATTTGGTGTCATTCTAGGGGAAAGGAAGAGTCAGGGGTCCCACAAAAAAGGGATTCCAGAGACGGACTCTGGGTACAGGTGCCTAGAAAACACCACTGTGGGTTAGGATTTGGGCCTAGGGTCAAAGCAGGCCTGATATGTGGGCTCTTAGCCCAGCTCCCGAGGGGGTCTTACTGAAAATAGGCTCAGACTGAGGATCGCAATGTGTGTATGTGCCCAGGGCAGCCGTCATGAGTGGACGTGTCCTCATTGTCCATGCTGGTTTCTTATACATCCATACCAACAGTAAGTTTTCCTGCCGTGGGGAAGAAGGAGTGCTCTGTTGTGCATAAGATTTCCCCATATGCAGGGATTTGAGATAAGGTCCAAATACAAATGCCTGAAAAACTAGGTTGGGTAGAGATGATGGGGTACTGCCATGGTAAGTCCCATCTGCTGGATATGCGGCCCGCATATGGGCTGCTGATGGGAGGTCTGGGCTCAGGCTGTGTCAGATAGAGCATTAGTGCACAGGGCGGCCTATGAAATTGGTGTGCCCTCGCAGGCCGTGCAGGTGGATCCTCATTTGGGGATTTTGGGCAGCTCCAGAGGGCACTTATTTCTTCTGGTGTGTAGGGAGAGTGCTGCGTTGTGGCTCCAGAATTCCCAATCTGGAGGGCTGTGGGCCAGGAGTGTGAGGACTGAAGTCTGAAAACACAAGCTCAGGTTTGGTTTAGGGCCTAGGGCATGACAGGCCCGATCTGCAGTGGCTGAATCGAGGTCTCCAACATCTGAAGTCAGGGAGAGTGTCAGATGCTCGCTCAGGCTGGAGTTTGTGTCCATGATGGCCACCATGATGTCCATGATGGAAACCATGGAGGTTATCCTGCGCTAAGGGTTGTGAGTTGTCCCAAACAGCAATGTTTCCTTCTGCAGGACAGGGTAAGTACTGTTTGATGGCTACAGCGTCCCCCATATGGAAATATTCGAGAGCCGGATTCTATGTATTGATGCCGGGAAACCCCACCTAGCATTACCATGCAGCCTAGGAACATGGCATGTTCGATCTGCTGGCTCTGGGGTCAACTATCCTGGGGGCTGACTTGAAGTAGAGTCTTATGCTAATGGGTCTCAATGCAGGTTTGTGTTCAGGGAGACCTTGGAATGTACCGGTGGCTCAGGTGCCATGCAGGATTCTCCTACCCTGAGGGTTTGACACAGCTGCAAATAGCAATGTTTCCTACTGGGGACTGGAGATGTTTGTTTTTTGGCTCGGAGACCCCCCTATGTTGGTATTGGAGAAAAGGCGTCTGGAGAATGATACCTCAAAACCTATGCTGGGGTTAGGATTAGGGCCTACAGGCATGTCACTTTCAATATTCTGTCTCTAGGGACCATTTATCTGGGTGTCTGACTGGAGGTAGGTTCTCAGAGTGTGTCAGACTACGTATTTTTTTCCAGAGTGGCCAACGAGTTTGGTATGGCTTTGGAGGCCTTGCAGATTTCTCATAATCTAGATGGTTTTGACAACTGTGAGGGGCTCAGTATCATTTCAGTGGGGAGCCACAGTCCTGGTTAGTGGCTTCAGAAGCCCAATCCTGGAGGGTGTGTGGGCAGGGTGTTGGGGACAAAATTTTGTAAACACAAACTCGGGTTAGGTTTAAGGCCAAGGTTATGGCAGGCCCGATCTGCAGACCCTGAGGGGAGCTCCTCGGGATCTGAAATTAGGGTGAGTGTGGGTCGTTAGCTCAGGCTTTTGTTTCTGGATTGTGTGTCCAGGATGGCTGCGGAATGCTGGGGTGGCCTCATGTGTCCATGGAGGATTATCCTTCTCTGGGGTTTCTGCCCAGCTCCCAATACTTTGCTGTCATTCTGGGGGAAAGGAAGAGTCCTGTTTTTTTCTGTCTCTGGGGTCCCCTTAAAACAGGGATTCCAGAGACGGGCTCTGGTACAGGATCCTGGAAAAATAAAACACCATGTTTTATTATTTGGGCCTAGGGTTATGGAGGCCCGATATGTGGGTCTTGGTCCAGCTACCGAGGAGGTTTATTTGAAAATGAGCTCAGAATAGGGCTCATAATGCACCTTTTGGCCCAGGACGTCCCTCATGTGTGGGCGTGGCCACATGCTCCATGAAGGTTTCTCCCACTGTGATGGTTTGACACCCATCCCAAGAGTAAGGTTACCTTCCATGGGGAAGGAGGAGTTCTCTTTTATGCATCCAGTTCCCCCATATGCAGGGATAGGAGCAAAGGTCTGGGGACAGATATCTGAATAACCAGGTTGGGTAGAGATGATGGCCTAGGCCCATGGCAGGTCCCATCTGCTGGATATACGCTCAGCTCATTGGGTGGCTGGAGGGAGGCCTGGACTCAGGCTGTGTCAGACAGAACATTAGTGCACAAGGTGCCCTATGAAGTTGGGGTGCCATCAAGAGATGTGCAGGTTGATTCTCATTTGGGTTTTCTGGGTAGCCCCACAGGGCACTTTTTTCTTCTGTTGCACAGTCAGACTGCTGCATTGTGGCTTTAGAATTCCCAATCTGGAGGGCTTGTGGGCCAGGAGTGTGAGGACAGAAGTCTAAAAACACAGGTTAGGGTTCGGTTCAGGGCCTGGGGCATGGCAGGCTGAATCCACAGAGACTGATTCGAGATCTCTAGCATCTGACATAAGGGGGAGTATCAGATGTTGGCTCAGGCTGGTGTTTCTGTCCTGATGGCCGACGAATGGAGGAGTGGCCTCCTGAGGCCATGGAGGTTTTCCCACGCTGGTGGTTGTGAGCTACTTCAAATACCAAGATTTCCTTCTGCGGGACAGGGGGAGTTCCCTTTGAGGGCTTCCCTTTGAGGTCTGTTTCCCCCATATGGAAAGATTTGATAGCAGGGCTCTACACATGGATACCTGGGAAGCCTACCTTGCATTACCATTGCAGCCTAGGAACATGGCAGGTTCAATCTGGTGGATCTGAGTCCAACTACCCAGGGGGCTGAGTTAAAATGGAGTCTCATGCTGATGGGTCACAATGTGGGTTTATATCCAGGGAGACCATGGAATGTGGCAGTGGCTCAGGAGCCATACAGGATTCTCTTACCTTGAGGATTTTACACAGGTCCCAAGAGCAAGGTTTCCTTCTGGGGAGAGGAGGTGTTCTTTTTTGCAGCTCAAGGACCACATGTTGGAACATATGTTAGTATTCGAGAACAGGCCTCTGGGGAGATGCCTGAAAACCTATGCTAGGGTATAGATTATGTCCTAGGGGCATGTCAGGTTCAATCTTCTGTCTCTAGGTCCATTAACCTGGGAGTCTGCAGGGAAATAGGTGCTCAGGGTGTGTCAGACTACGCATTTTTATACACAGAGGCCTACGAAATTGGGATGGCCTCACGTCCTTGCAGGTTTCTCCTAATAAGGAGGGTTTGGGCAACTGTGAATGGAAGTTTCCTTCTGGAGGGTAGGCACAGTCCTGCAGTATGGTTCTGGAGGCCCATCCTGGAGAGCGTGTGGGCCAGGGCTTGGGGGACAGAAGTCTGAAAACACAAACTCGGGTTAGGGGTAGTGCTGAGTTTATGGCAGGCCCAATCTGCAGACCCTGAGGGGAACTCCTTGGGATCTGAAATTCTGGTGAGTGTGAGGCGGTATCTCAGGCTTTTGCTTCTGGTTTTTGTGTCTAGGATGGGCCCAGAATATAGGGGTGGTCTCATGGGGCCATGGAAGATTTTCTCTCTCTGGGGATTTTGCCCTACTCCCAATGGTTTGGTGTAATTCTGGGGGAAGGGAGGAGTCCTGTATTCTCTCTAAAGGTCCCCCCAAAAAAGGGTTTTCAGAGCAGGTATGAGTGTCTGGATAAGCCCAACTTGGGTTAGGATTTTGGCCTAGCAGCCTGGCAAGACCTATATGCAGGCTCGTGGTCCAGCTACCAAGGGGCCTTATTTGAGAACAGGGCTCCGCCTGAGGGTCGCAATGCGTGTTTGTGCCCATGGTGGCCCTACAGAGAGGGCATGGCCTCATGGGACTTGCAGGTTTTCACTACACCGAGGGTTTAACACCCATCCCAACAGCAAGGTTTCCTGCCGTGGGGAAAAGGAGTTCTGTTTTGTACATCATGTTCCCATGTATGCAGGGATTTGAGATAAGGTCTGGGGACAGATGTCTGAACAACGAGGTAGAGTACAGATTAAGGTCAACGGACATGGCAGGTCTGATTTGCTGTATATGCACCCAGAGTGTGGGTGGCTGATGGGAGGTCTGGGCTCAGTGCCGCCTATGAAATTGGGGTGCCACTGAGAACCGTGCAGGTAGATCCTCATTTGGGGTTTTTGTACAGCCCCATAGGGCACTTCTTCTTTCTGGTGGGCAGGCAGAGGGCTGCGTTTTGGCTCCAGAATTCCCAGTCTGGAGGGCTTGTGGGCCAGGAATGTGAGCTTGGAATTCTGAAAACACAAGCTAGGGTTAGTTTTAGGGCCGAGGGCACGGCAGGCCAAATCTGCCAAGTCTGAATTGAGATCTCCAGCATGTGAACTGAGGGGGAGTGTCAGACGTTTTCTCAGGCTAGAGTTTGTGTTCATGATGGCTGCCGCATGGAGGGGTGGCCTCAAGAGGCCATGGGTTTTCCCACTCTTGGGGTTGTGAGGTGCTTCAAACACCAAGTTTTCCTTCTGTGGGAAAGGGGGTGACATGTTTCCAGGCCAAAGTTACCCCCATACTGAAAGATTCCAGAGCAGGCTCTATGTATAGATGCTTGGATACCCCACCTCGTGATCTCATTGGTGCCCAAGAACAAAGCAGATTCAATCGCTGCCTCTGGGTCAAGGTACCCAGGGGACTGAGTTGAAAGGGAGTCACAATGAGTGTTTGTGTACAGGGACTCCTTGTTATGTGGCAGTGGTTCATGGGACATGCAGGATTCTCCTACCCTGAGTGTTTGACACATCTCTGAAGAGCAAGGTTTCCTTCTGGGGACAGGAGATGTTCCTTTTTGGGCTGCTGGGACCCCCCATATGTTGGTATTTGAGACCAGTCCTCTGGCACAGATGCCTGAAATCCTAAGCAAGGGTGCAGATTACTGCCTAGGGGTATGCCATGTTCAATCTTCCCTCTCTGGGGCCATCTACCTGGGTGTCTGACTGGAGGTCTGTGCATAGGGTGCATCAGACTGCACAGTTTTATAATGAGTGGCCTACGAAATTAGGATGGCCTCAGGACCCTTGCAATTTTCTCCTAATCTGGATGGTTTTAGCAACTGTAAAGGGCACAATTTCCTTCAGAAGGTAGGCACAGTCCTGAGATGTGACCCAGGAGACCTGGAGGGTGTGTTGGCAAGGGCTATAGAGACAGAAGTGTGAAAACACAAATTCGGGTTAGGATTAGAGCCGAGGGATGGCAGTCCTGATCTGTAGCCCCTGAGGGGAGCTTCTCTGGATCTGAAATTAGGGCGAGTGTGAGGCGATAGCTCAGGCTTTTGTCTCTGGATTTTGTTTCTAGGATGGCCACAGCATGTAGGGATGGCCTCTTGGGTCCATGGAAGATTCTCCCTCTCTGGGGATTTTGTCTGGCTCCCAATACTTTGGTTTCACACTTGGGGTAGGATGGAGTCCTGTTTTCTGTCTCAGGGGTCCCCCCAAAAGAGGGATTCCAGAGAAGTTCTCTCCATATGGGAGCCTGGAAAACCCCAATTTGGGTTAGGATTTGGGCCTAGGGGTTTGGCACTCCTGATATGTGAGCTCTTGGTCCATATATGGAGGACCCTTACTTGACAATGGGGATCAGGATGAGGGTCACAATGCGAGTTTGTGCACACGGCAGCCCCCAGACATTGCATGGCCTCATAGGCCATGCAGGCTTTTGCACAACTGAGTGTTTGAAACCCATCCCAACAGCAAGGTTCACTGTCATTGGTAAGGAGGAGTTCTGCTTTGTGCATCAGGTTTCCCCATATGCAGGTATTTGAGATAAGGTTTGGGGACTGGTGCCTGAAAACCTGGATGGGTATATATGAAGGCATAGGGCCATGGCAGGACTGATATGCTGGATACATGGCCAGCTATCTGGGTGGATGATGGGAGGTCTGGGCTCAGGCTGTGTCAGACATAACATTAGTGCAGAGGGTGGCCTATGAAATTGGGGTGTCACCGTGGGCTGTGCAGGTTTATCTCATTTGGGGTTTAGGCAGACCCATAGGGCACTTTTTCCTTCTTGTGGGCAAGCAGAGTGCCGCATTGTGGCTCCAGATTTCCCAATCTAGATGATCTGTGGGCAAGGAGTGTGAGGACGGAAGTCTGAAAACACAAGCTAGTGTTAGGTTTATGGCCTAGGGCATTGCAGGCTGAATCTGCAGAGACTGAATTGAGATTTCCAGATTTGAAGTAAGGGTGAATGTCAGATATTTGCTCAGGCTGGTGTTTGTTTCCATGATGGCTGCATATTGGAAGGGTGGCCCCATGAGGCCATGGAAGTTCCCCACGCTGTGGGTTGTGACCTGTTCCAAAGAGCAAGATTTCCTTCTGTGGGACTGGGGATGTCCTGTTTGATGGCCCAAGTGCCACCCATAAGAAAATATATGAGAGCAGGCCTCTACATATGGATGCCTGGAAACCCCACCTCACACTCCTACCGGCACCAAGGAGCAAGGCAGGTTCAATCTGCTGCCTCTGGGGCGAGCTACCCAGGGGAGTGAATTGAAATGGAGGCTCATGCTGATGTTTTGCAATGTGGGCATGTGTCCACGGAGACCTGGAAATGTTTTGGTGCCTCAGGGGGCATGCAGGATTCTCCTACCTGAGTTGAGGTCGCTCAGGTGGATTTTGTGTCCATGAGATCCAACGAATCTGGGACTGACCTCATGGGGACATCAAGTTTTATCCCTCTCTTGGATTTTTGCATATTTAAAAAATATTCTGGTCTATTCTGGAGAATAGATCCTGTCCTGTCTTATGTCTCAGCCATCCCCCATATGGAAGGATTTGAGAGCAGGGCTGCAGGTATAGATGCCTGAAAACACAACCTAAGGGTAGGATTAGTTCATATTGACATTGCAGGCCTTCGATCCTGGCTCTGATCCAAGATACCCATGGAGCTATATTGAAAATGGGGCTCAGGCAAGGAGTCCCAATGGGTGTTTGTGTCCTGTCCACCCAGAATTAATGGGGGTGGTCTCAGGAGCAATGCAGGTTTCACCCAACTCAGGGGGATTTACATAACTCTAGAAAGCTGCTGGGGGTCAAGAGGAGTTCTGTTTTGTGGTGCAGTGGTCCCCCATGTGGGAGAGTTTGAGAGAAGGGTTCTGAGGATGGACTCCTGAAAATGCAACCTATTGTTACAATTAGCGCCAAGGGGAATGGCCAATCTGATCTGCTGACTCTGGTGCCAGCCACGTGGGTGGCTGACTGGAGGATAGGGCTTAGCTTGAGGTAGAGAATGTGTTTTAGTATCCAGAGCTAGATTCCATAAAGAGGGTGGGTTTGGGGTTTCATGCAGCTGTCTCCTAATCTGTGTGTTGCATGCAACTCCAAAGGGCACATTTTCCTTCTGGAGGGCAGGAAGAGTCCTGCACTGTGACTCCAGTGTACCCTAACTGGAGGACTTGTGGACCAGGAGTCCCTGGACAGAGGCCAGAGAAATTAGCTAGGGCTAGGGTTAGGGTCTAGCGCATGACAGGTCCAACATGTGGACACTGAGGCAAACTCCAGGGAATCTGAGGTTAAGGCACATGTCAGGAACTTGCTCAGACTGAAGTTTTTGTCAATGAGATATGCTGAATATAGGTTTGGCCTCATGGGGGCCAGGAGTTTTCTCCCACTTGAGGGTTTTTGTGCAGTTCCAAATAGCTTGATCTATCCTTGGGGGATAGGTGCTGTGTTGTTTTTGGAATCAGGTTTCCCTCATATGGAGGGATTCGAGAGCAGGGTTCTGGGTATAGATGCCTGAAAACCCAGCCTAGGTTTTGGATTTACTCCTAGTAGCGTGGCAGGCCTTAGATCCTGACTCTGGGGTGGGCTACCCATGTGGCTTTGTTGAAAATGCTGCTCAGGTTATGGGTCACAATAGGTGTTTGTGTCCAGGATGGCCTGCAAAATGGGTGTGGCCTTAGGGGAACAGAGTTTTCTGCCATCTCTGAGGGTTTTACATAGCTCCAAAAGAAATGGTTTCCTTTTGGTGGGCAGAGGGGTTTTGTTTTATGGTTACAGTGTCCCCCATGTGAAGAGATTCGATAGAAGGGATCTGGGTTTAGTTGCCTGATAACCTAACCTAGGTTTAGCATAAGGGCTTAGGGCATGGCAGGTCCGATCTACTGGTTCTGGGGCCAGCAGTCTCAGTGGCTGGTTGGAGGACGGGACTCAGGGTGTCACATTGCGCAGTAGTATCCAGGGTGACATACACATGTGGGTGGCATTGGGGGCGCTGCATGTTTCCGCTAATCTAGGGGTTTTGTGAAGCTCCATAGGACACAGTTCCTATCTGGAGGACAGGGAGAGTCCTGCTGTGGCTATGGAGTCCCAATCTTGAGGACTTCTGTTCCAGGAATCAAGGGACGGAATTCTGAAAGCCCAAGCTCAGTTTATGTTTAGGGTATAAGGCATGGATGCCCTATCTGCATAGGCTGAGGTGAGCTCTCCAGATTCTGAAATTAGGGTGAGTGTCAGGCATTCGCTCAAACTACAATATGTATCATAGGGCTGCTGAATATGTGGGTGTCCTGCTGGGGCTTGGATGGTACTAAAGCACGAGGGGCTTTGCACAGCTCCAAATAGTATGGTTTCCATCAGGAGGAAAGGTGGAGTCCTGTTGTATGGCTCTAGGGTCTTCCAAATGGAGGGATTCCAGAGCAGGGCTCTGGTTATGGATGCCTGAAAGGTAAGCCTAGGCTTAGGCTTAGGGCTTGGGGCATGGGAGTTCCGATCTGCTGACTCTGGCATCAGCTACCTGGGTGCGGACTGGAGGTCCCTGCTCAGGTTTAGGGTTGGAATGTGTAGTAGTGTCCAGGGTCGGATTCCGCAACTGTGGACGGCTGAGGGTTATCGTGCAGCTTTCTCCTAATCTGGGGGTTGCGTGCAGCTTTATAGAGCATGTTTTGCATCTGGAGGGAAGGCAGAATCTTGTGGTTTGTCTCTGGTGTTTCCTATCTGGTGGTATTATAGACCAGAGCTGTGAGGGTGGAAGTCTGTGAAACCAGTCTAGGGGGATGGTTGGGGCCTAGGACATGGCAGGGCTAATCTACAGTTGCTAAGGAATGCTCCCTAGGATATGAGGTTAAGGTGAGTGTCAGGAGGTCGCTGAGGCTGGAGTTTGTGTCCATGAGATCCGTCGAATCTGGAAGTGACCTCATGGGGAAAAGGACTTTTATCCCACTCTGGGATAATTGCATAGTTAAAAAATAGCTTGGTCTATTCTGAGGTATATGTCCTGTCCTATTTTATGGCCCATAACTCCCCATATGGAGGGATTCAAGAGCAGGGCTCCGGCTATGGATGCCTGAAAACCCAACCTAGACTAAGGATTAGGTCCTAGTGGCATCGCAGGCCTTAGATCCTGGCTCTGCGTAGAGCTACCCATGGAGCTGTGTTGAAAATGGGGCTCAGGCTTGGGGTCACAGTGTGTGTTGGTGTCCCAGGCAACCAGCATTAATGGGTGTGGCCTCTGGGGCAATCCCAACTTTGAGGGATTTACATAACCCCAGAAAGCTTCTGGGGGCAAGAGTAATTCTGTTTGGTGGCCCAGGGGTCCCCCATGGGGAGGGATTTTAGAGAAAGACTCAGGAGATCAATGCCCGACAACACAACCTATTGTTATGATTAGCAACTAGGGGAATGGCCAGTCTTACCTGCTGACTCTGGCGCAAGCCTCCTGGGTGGTTGACTGAAGGTCAGGGCTCAATTTTTGGGACAGAATGTGTTTTTGTGTCCAGGGCCAGCTTCTGAAAATGAGGGTGGCTTTGGGGTTTCATGCAACTTTCTCTTATTCTGTGGGGGTTGTGTGCAACTCCACAGGGCACGTTTCCCTTCTGGAGGGCAGGAAGAGTCCTGTGCTCTAGCTCTGATGTACTCTATCTGGAGGGCATGTGGGCCGGGACTCTTTGGACGGAGGCCTGAGTACTGAGCTAGGGTAGGGTTAGGGCATAGGGTATGGCAGAACCAATGTGCGGACACTGAGGCAAACTCCGGGGAATATGAGGTTAAGGCAAGTGTCAGGATGTTGCTCAGGCTGGAGTTTGTGTTGATTAGATCTGCCAAATGTTGGTTTAGCCTCATGGGGTCAAGGAGGTTTCTCCCACTTGGGGGTTTTTGGTAGTTCCCAATAGCCTGGTCTATTCTGGGGGGTTGGTGCTGTGTTCTTTCAGGAATCAGGTTCCGCCACAAGGAAGAATTTGAGAGTAGGGTTCCGGTTATGGATGCCTGAAAACCCAGCCTAGGTTTTGGATTTGGTCCTAAGGGCATGGCAGGTCTTAGAGGCCTGGCTTTGGAGCGAGCTACCCATGGCGATTTGTTGAAAATGCAGCTCAGGTTAAGGGTGCCAATGGGTGTCTGTGTCCAGGATGGCCTGTAAAAGTGGCCATGGCCTCAGACACAAAGCAGGTTTCTGCCATATCTGAGAGTTTTACATAGCTCCAAAAACAAAGTTTCCCTCTGGGGGGCAGTAGAACTTCTGTTCTGTTTCTCAGAGGTCCCACGAATGGTGAGATTCTAGAGGAGAGCTCTGGGAATGGATGCCTGAAACCTCAACCTAGGATTTGGTTCAGGGGCCAGGGACATGGCAGGTCCGATATATCTGGTGGGTCTGGGCCATGTATTCTGGTGGCTGATTGGAGGGCAGAACTCAAGTAATGTCAGACTGCATATTAGTGTCCAGGGTTTGGAAAGAAAGTGGGGTGAGATCAGGGGCCATGCACGTTTGCCCTTATTGAGGGGTTTTGTGCAGATACTTAGAGCACAGCTTATCTCTGGAGGGCAGGGAGAGTCCTGAGGGGTGGTTGTGGACTCCCCAATCTGGATGCCTTGCATTCCAGGAATAAAGGGATGGGATTCTGAAAGCCCAAGCTCAGTTTATGGTTAGGGTATAGGGCATGGATTCCCTATCTGCAGATGCAGAGGCAAGCACTACAGATTATGAAGTTAGGGCGAGCATCAGGCATTAGCTCAGAACAGACTAGAATTTGTGTCCACTAGGCCTGCAGACTGTGTGGGCGTCCACCTGGGGCCATGAAGGTATCTCCTGCTGGGGAATTTGTGCAGCTTCAAATAGAATGATTTAATTTTTGGTGAGAGTTGGAATCCTGTTGTATGGCTCAGGGGTCCCCATATGGACGGATTCGAGAGCAGGGCTCTGGGATGGATGCTTGATAACCCAATCTAGTTTTAGCTGTGAGGACTACGGGCATGGTAGGTCCAATCTGCTGGCTCTGGGGCCAGCTATGTGGCTGGCTGACTGTAGATTGGGGCTCAGACTGAGGGACAGAATGTGTATTAGTGTTGGGTTGGATTCCATTTTTCAGGCAAGCCTCATTGACCATGCACTTTTCTCCTAGTCTGGGTGTTTTGTGCAGCTCCATTGAACATTGTTTCCTTCTGTAGCATAGGCACAGTCCCATGGTGTGGCTCTGGTGTTCTCTATCTGGAGGGCTTGTGAGCAAGAATTCTTTGGACGGAAGCTAGAAAACCTATCCTAGGGTTAGGGTCAGGACCCAGGGCATGGTAGGCCCAATCTGCAGATGCTGGGCGAGCTTCCTCGGATCTGTGGTTAAGGCAAGTGACAGGAGGTCACTCAGGCTAGATTTTGTGTCCATGCCATCTGCCAAATGTGTGGGTGGCCTCATGGTGCTATGGAGTTGCTCCCGCTCTGGGGTTTTCATGCAGTTCCAAATAGTTTGGTGTATTCTAGGTAATGGGTGCTGTCCTATTTTATGGTTCAGGGTTTCCCCATATGGAGGGGCTTGATAGCAGTGCTCTGGGTATGGATGCCTGGAACCCAACCTACGTTTAGGGTTAGGTCATAAAGGTATGGCAGGGCTTATACCTGGCTCTGAGAAGATCTACCCATGGGGCTGTGCTGAGAATGGGGCTTAGGCTAAGAGTCACCATGGATGTTTGTGTCCTGGGTGGCCTATAAATTGGGTGCAGCCACACAGTTTTCTTCCACATCTGAGGGTTATACATACCTGTAAAAAGCAAGGTTTCCTTCTGGGGGACAGGAGGAGATCTTTTGTTGTTGTTGTTGTTTTGTTTTGTTGTTTGTCTGTTTGTTTTTGGCTCAGGGTTCCCCTGTGTGGAGGGATTCGAGAGGAGGGCTCTGGGTATGGATGCCTGAATTCTAGATTTGGGTTAGGATTAGGGCCAAGGGACCAGGCTGGTCTGATTTGCTGGCTCTGGAGATATCTGTTCCAGTGGCTGATTGGAGGATGGGACTTAGGTTGTGTCAGACACCGTATTAGTGTCCAGGGTAAAATATGAACATTTGGTGGCATCAGGGCCGTGCATGTTTCCCCTGATCAAAGGGTTTTGTCCAGCTCCTTAGGGCATGGTTTCCTTCTAGAAGAGAAGGTGAGTCCTGTGGTGTGGCTCCAGTGTCCCCAATCTTGAGGGCTTGCATTCCAGGACTCAAGGAATGGAATTCTGAAAACCCAAGCTAGGATGTAGGGCATGTATCTTTGATCTGCAGATGCAGTGGCGAGCTTCCCAGATTCTGAAGGTAAGGTGGTGTCACATATTCGCTCAGACCAGACTAAAATTTGTGTCCATTAGGACTGCCGAATATGTGTGTGGCCACCTGGTTCCATGGAGGATTTTCCTGCTCTGGAATTTTAAAGCAGCTCCAAATAGTACGGTTTCATTTGGCGGGAGAGGTGGAGCTCTGTTTTATGGCTCAATGGTCCCGATATGGATGGATTCGAAAGTGGGGATCTGGATCTGGATGACTGTCAACACAGCCTAGGGTTAGCAATAGGGACTAGGGGAATCCAGGTGTGATCTGCTGACTCTGGGGCTAGCTACGTGGGTGACGGACTGTAGGTCGGGTCTCAGGTAGAGGAACAGAATGTTTATTAGTGTCCAGGTTTGGTTTCTGTCAATGGGGGTGGCCTCGCTGGTCATGCCAGTTTCCCCAAAGCTGGGGGTTCATGCAGCTTTATTGAGCATGGTTTCCTACTGGAGGGTAGGCAGAGTTCCAGGGTTTCTGTCTGGAGTTCTCTATCTCCAGGACTTCTCTGAGAGGACTTTTGGGACAGAGTCTGAAAACCATGCTGTGGTTAGGGGTAGGGCCTAGGGCATGGCAGCCCCAATCTACAGACGCTGAGGTGAGCCTCAGCAGGGATCTGAGGATAAGGCATATGTCATGGGGTCACTAAGGCAGGAGTTTGTGTCCATGTGATCCACCAAATGTGGGGGTGGCCTCATGGGGCCATGGAGAATTCTCCTGCTCTTTGGTGTTTGTACATTTCCAAATAGTTTAGTCTCTTCTGGGTGATAAGTGCTGTCATGTTTTATGGCTCAGGGGTTGCCCATATGGAAGGATTAGATATCAGGGCTGTGGTATGGAAGCCAGAAAAAACAACCTACACTGTGGATTAGGCTCTAGTGTCATGGCAGGCCTTATATCCTGCCTCTGGTGTGAGATACCCATGGGATTGTGTTGAAAATGGGACTAAGGCTTAGGTTCACAATGTGTGTTTGTGTACAGAACGGCCTGCAAGCGTGGTTGTGACCTCAGGGGCACTACAGGTTTCTTCCCATTCTGAGGGTCTTACATTACTTCAAAAAGCAAGGTATTCTTCTGGGGCATAAAAGGAGTTCTGTTTTGTGGCTGAGGGGGGTACACTATGTGGAGGGATTCGAGAGGAGGGCTCTGGGTATGCCTGCCTGAAACCCCAAACTCTTGTTACGATTAGGTCCTAAGGTCATGGCAGGCCCGATCTGCTGACTCTGGGGCCAGCTGTCCCAGTGCCTGATTGGAGGCCAGGACACAGGTTGTATCAGTGTTTTACTGTCCAGGGTGGAGAACATAAGTGGGCTGTTACAAGGGGCCGTGCATGTTTGCCCTAATTGAGTGGTGTTCTGCAATTCCATAGGGCACAGTTTCCTTCTACAAGGCAGGGAGAGTCCAGTGGGATGTCTCCAGAGTCCTCAATATGGAGGGTTTGCATTCCAGGACTCAAGGGATGGAAATCTGAAAACCCAAGCTTGGTTAGGGTATATGGCTTGGATTCCCGATGTGCAGGTGATGAGTGGAGCTCTACAGATTCTGAAGTTAGGATGAGTGTCAAACACCCTTTCAGACTAGACTAGAAGTTGTGTCCATTAAGACTGCCGAATGAGTGGTTGGCATCCTTGAGCAGTGGAGGTTTCTCCTTCTCTGGGGTTTTTGGGCAGCTAAATATAGCTTTGTTTCATTTTGGGGAAAAGTGGAGTCCTGTTGTAAGTCACAGGGTTCCCCATATGGCGGGAATCGAGAGCAGGGCTGTGGGTATGAATACCTGAAAACCAAAACTACCGTTAGCATTAGGGACTAGAGGAACCCACGTTTGATCTCCTGACTCTGAGGCCAGCTACATGGGTGGCTGACTGGAGGTCGGGCTCAGGCTGAAGGACAAAATGTGTATTAGTGTCTATGGTCAAATTCTGTCAATGAGGGTGGCCTTGTTGGCCACACAGTTTGCTCCTAATCTGGGGATTGTGTGCAGTTATGGTGAGCACTGTTTTCTTCTGGAGGGTAGGCATAGTGCCATGGTGTCACCCTGGAATTCTCTACCTGGAGAGCTTGTGGTCCAGAACTCTTGGAACTAAAGTCTGAAAATGCATGCTGCAGTTAGGGTTAGGGTGTAGGGAATGACAGGCCCAAGCTACAGATCCTGAGGCCAGCTCCTGGGGATCTGAGGTTAACGCAAGTGTCAGAAGGTCACTCGGGCTGGAATTTATGTCCATGCATAACACCAAATGTGGGGATGGCCTCATGGGGCCAAGGAGTTTTCTCCCATTCTGGGGATTCTGTGCAGATCCAAAAAGTTTGGTCTATTCTCTGGAATAGGTGATGTCTTAAATTGTGGCTCAGGAGTCCACATAGAGGTATATGAGAGTAGGTATCCAGGTATGGATGCCTGAAGGCCAACCTATGTTTAGCGTTATGTCCCTCTGGCATGGTAGACTTTATATCCTGGCTTTGGGGTGAGATACCCAGGAGGATGTGTTGAAAACAGGGTGCAGGTAAAGGGTGACAATGTGTGTTTGTATGCAGGGCGGCCTGAAAAAGAGGACGTGACCTCAGGAGCAATGCAAATTTCTTCCAACTTTGATGGTTTTATATAGCTCCAAAAAACAAGGTTTCCTTCCTGGGGCAGGATGAGTTCTGTTTTGTGTCTAAGGGGTCGCAGGTGTGGAGGGATTCGAGAGGAGGGCTCTGGGTATGGATGCCTGAATCCTCAACCTAGGGTTAGGATTGCGGCCTGGGGGCATGGCAGGCTCAGTATACTGGCTTTACACCCAGCTCCCAACAGGTCTTCTTTGAAACTGGGACTGAGGCTGAGGGTCACAATGTGGGTTTTGCCCAGGGCAGCCCTCAAATGTGTGCGTGGACTCATGGGCCATGCAGGGTTACTCCTAGTTTGAGGGTTTTACACCCACACCAACAGCATTTCAACTCAGCCACCACGTTACTCACATCAATGCCAACCCCGCTAACCTACCATGTTCCTAGGCTCCAATATTAACCCTATGTGGGTTTCCCAGGCATCCATATGGAGAGCACTGCCCTCCAATCTTTCCGTATAGGGGAAACTTGAGCCATCAAACAGGATTCCCCTGTCCTTCAGAAGAAAATCTTGCTGTTTAATCCCACACACAACCACCAGAGTGGGAAAACTTCCATGGCCTCATGAGGACAGTCCCGAGTTACATGGCCATCATGGGAAGAAACTCCAACATGAGTGAATGCAAGACACTTGCCCTTACTTAAGATACAGGGATCTCACCTCAGCCCCTGCATTTTGGCCTGCCATTTCCTAGGACCTAAAGCTAAGCCTAGCTTGTGTTATTAGACTTCTGTCCTAACACTCCTGGCCCACAGGCCCTCCAGATTGGGAATTCTGGAGCCACAACACAACATGTTACCAGCCCACCAGAGGGAAAAAGTGCCCTATGGGCCTACACAAAATCCTCAAAGATGATCAACACACAGAGCCCTGAAGGGCACCCAAAAATCATAGGCCACCCTGTGCCCTAATGCTCTGTCTGACACAGCCTGAGCCCCAACCTCCTGGCAGCCACCCAGATAGCTGGCTGCCTATCCAGCGGATCGGACCTGCCATGGCCCTAGGCCATCATCTGTACCCAACCTGGGTGTTCAGGCATCTGTCCCTGATCTCAAATCCTTGCACATGGGGGAACCCAATGCAAAAGACAGAACTCCTCCTTCCCCATAGCACAAAACCTTGATGTTGGTATGGATGTGATATCCTTGGAGTAAGGAAACTGCACAAAGTATGAAGTATGAAGCTACTCCCACTGTTCAGTGCCATCCTGCACACAAACGCTCATTTTGACCCTCATCCTGATTCTGGTTTTGAAATAAGACCCCTCAGTAGATTTACCAAGAGCACAAATATTGGGCCTTCCATTCCCTTTAGGCCCAAATCCTAACACATGTTGCGGTTTCCAGGCACCCTCATCCAGAGACCTGATCTGGAATCCCTCCTTTTGTGGGACCCTTGAGACAGACAACAGGATACCTCCTTTTCCCCAGAATAACACAAAACTATTGAGAGCCAGACAAAACTCCCAGAGATGGAGAATCTTCCATAGCCCCATGAGGCCACCTCTTCATTCTGCGGACATCCTAGATCCTAGACACCAAATCCAGAGACAAAAGCTTCAGTTAGCACCTCACACTCGCCCAGATCCCAATTAACTCGCCTCAGGGTCTGTAGATCGTGCCGGCCGTACCCTCTGCCCTATCCCTAGCACTAGTTTCTATTTTCAGACTAATGTCCCCAGAGCCCTAGCTCACAAAAAGCCCATGCTGGGGTCACCGGAGCAGCACCACAGGACTCTGCCATCCCTCCAGAAGGAAAATGTGCCCTCTAGAGCATTAAAACACTCCAGATTATGAGAAACCTGCAAGGCCCCCAAGGCCACAATAATTTTATTGGCCGCACTGGACAAAAATGAGCATTCTGACATACCGTGAGCACCTACCTCCAGTCAGACACCCAGGAAGATGGTACCAGAGATGGAAGATTGAAACTGACATGCCCCTAGGCCCTAATATGAACCCCAGCTTAGTTTTTCAGGCATTTGTCCCCAGAGGCCTGGTCTCGATTACCAACATATGGGGGATCATTGAGTCCCAAAACAGAACATGTCCTGACCCCAGAAGGAAACCTTGCTGTTTGGACCTGTGTCAAACCTGCAGGGTAGGAGCATACTGCATATCACTTGAGTCACTGCCACATTCCAAGGTCATCCTGGACATAAACCTTCATTGTGATGCATCAGCTCGAGACTGCATTTGAATTCAGCCCCATTTTAGATCATCCCAGACCCAGGAGATCAAACATACCATGTTTCAAGGCAACAATGATAATGCTAGGTGGAGTTTCCAGGCATCCATACGTAGAGTCCTGCAATGGAATCCTTCCATATGGGGCAGCCTTGAGCCATCAAACAGGACTCCCCTTGTAATGAAGAAGGAAACCTTGTTGTTTGGAGCAGCTCACAATACACAGACTGGGAAAACCTCCATGGCATCGTGGGGCCACCCCTACATTAGGCACCCTCATTGACACAAACTACAGCCTGATGCTGATGGATGTCAAAGTCAAATACTCAGAGTAAGATAAACCTGCATGGCCCATGAGACAACGCCCAATCTTGAGGATCACCTTGGTCACAAACATGCATTGTGACCCTCAGCATGAGCCCCGTTTTCCAATAAGGCCTCTCAGAGTTTCGACCAAGAGCTCACATATCAGGCTGGCCATGACCCTAGGCCCCAATCCTAACCAAAGTTGGGGATTTCTGGTCACCCATACCTGGAGCACTGCTCTGCAATTCCTCTTTTGGAGGGATCCGTGAGACAGAAAACAGGACTCCTCATATCCCACAGAATGACCCCGAATGATTGGGAGCCAGGCCAAATAGCCAGAGAGGGAGAATCGTTCATGGCCCATGAGGCTACCCCTACACTCCATGGCCATCCTTGATACAAAATACAGAGAAAAAGGCTGAGCTACGGCCTCACACTCGCCTTTATTTACTATCCAGTGGAGCTCCCCTCATGGTCTGTAGCTCAAGCCTTCCATGCCCTTAGACCGATACTTAAGCCGAGGCCCTGTTTTCCGATTTCTGTCCCCAAAGCCATGGCCCACACACCCTCCCGCTGGGGCCTCTGGAGCCACACCGCACGACTGTGCCTATCATCTAGAAGGAAACTGTGCCCATTCCATTGGCCACAACCCTCCTTATTAGGAGAAACCTACAAGGACCATGAGCCCATCCCAATTGGGTAGTCCGCCCTGGACAAAAAGGCATTTCTGACACAATCTGAGCAACTACCTCCATTCAGACATGCAAACAGATGTCCCCAGAGACAGAAGATTGAACCAGACTTACCCCTTGGCCCTAATGTTTACCCTAGCTTAGGTTTGCAGGCATCTCTCCCCAGAGGCCTGGTTTTGAATACCAGCATATGGCGGTTTCCTGAGGCACAAAATAGAACACGTCTTGCCTCCACATGGGAATCTTGCTACTTGGAGTTTTGTGAAATCCTCCGGGTAGGTAATCCTGCAGGGCCCCTGATCCTTCACCACATTCCAAGGTCTCCATGGACACAAACTCGCATTATGACCCAACAGCATGAGTGTCCATTTCAACTCAGCCCCCTGGGTAGCTCGACCCAGAGCCAGCGGATTGAACCTCCCTTGCCCCAGGAGCCAGTGGAAATGCGAGGTGAGGTTTCCAGACATCAGTCCTTTGAGCCAGCCTCTTGAATCTTTCCATATAGGGCAGCCTTGAGTCATCCAACAGGACTCACCTGTCCTGCAGAAGGAAACCTTACTGTTTGGAGCAGCTCACAACCCCTAGAGTGAGAAAACCTCCATGGTCTCATGAGACCCCATCTTCATTACGGTGCCATCTTGGACACAAACTCCAGCCTGAGCCAATATCTGATCCTCGCCCTTACTTCAGAGGCTGGAGATCTCAGTTGAGACTCTGCAAATTGGGCCTGCTGTACCCTCGACCCGAAATAAAACTCTAGCTTGTGTTTTCAAACTTCCGTCATCACACTCCTGGCCCACAAGCCCTCCCAATTGGGAATTCTGGAGCCACAACACAGCAAACTGCCTGTGAACCCGAAGAAAAAAGTACCCTATGGGCCTGCCCAGAAATCCCAATGAGGATCAACCTGCTTGGCCCTTGACTGCACCCCAATTTCCTAGGATGCCCTGTGTGCTAATGCTCTGTCTGACACAGCCTGAGCCCAGACCTCCCGTCAAACACCCAGAGAGCTGGCCGCATATGCAGCAGAATGGACCCGCCATGGTTCTCGGCCGTCATCTCTTTCCAACCTGGGTTTTCAGGCATCTGTCTCTACGCCTTATCTCAAATCCCTGAACGTGAGGGAACCTGATGCACAACACATAACTCCTCTCCCCCATGGCAAGAAACCTTGCTATTGGGATGGGTGTCATGGTCAAATCCTCAGAGGAGGAAAAACCTGCATGACCCATGGGGCCTTGCCAATGCTCGAGGGCTGCCGTGGGCGCAAAGTTGCATGGAGACCCTCAGCATGAGGACTGTTTTCAAATGAGGCCTCATAGTAGTGGTCCAAGAGCCCACATATCAGGCTGGCAATGCCCTGAGGCCAGAATTGTAACCAAATTTGAGGCCTTTCGGTTGTAGTTACCTGGGGCTCTGCTCTGGAATCTCTTTTATGAGGGACACATGAGAGAGAAAACAGGACTCCCCCCTTCCCTTACAATGACCCCAAACGATTGGGAGCCAGGCCAAATCCCCGGGGAGGGAGAATCCTCCATGGCCCATGAGGCCAGCCCTATATTCCATGGCCATCCTTGACACTAAATCCAGAGACAAAAGCCTGAGCTTCCGCCCCACAATCGCCCTTATTTCATATCCCAAGGAGCTCCCATCACGGTCTGTAGATCAGGCTGCCAGACCCTGGGCCTGAAACCTAAGCCAAATTTGTGTTTTCAGACTTCTATCCTCACAGCCATGGCCCCCACACCCTCCAGGCTGGGGCCTCTGGAGCCACACCGCAGGACTGTGCCTTGTTCTCGAAGGAAACTGGGCCCATTCCATGGGCCACAACACTACAGATTAGGAGAAACCTCCATGGTCCCTGCAGCCATCTCAATAACGTAGTCCACCCTGTACAAACAGGGGCATTCTGACACAAGCTGAGCAACTACCTCCACTCAGACACACAGATAGATGTCCCCAGAGTCAGAAGATTGAACTAGACAGGCCCGTAAGCCCTAATCTGAACCCTAGCTTAGGTTTCCAGTCATCTCTCCTCAGAGGCCTGGTTTTGAATACCAGCATATGATGGTTTCCTGAGGCACAAAGAGAACACCTCTCCTCTCCACATGGGTAGCTTCCTATTTGGAGCTGTGTCAAACCATCCAGGTAGGAGAATCCTTCAGGGCCCCTGAGCCTCTGCCACATTCCACTGTCTCCATGGACACAAACCCACATTATGACCCATAATCAGGAGAGTCCCTTTCAATTCAGCCCCCTGAGTAGCTCTGGCCCAGAACCAGCAAATCGATTCTGCCTTGCCCCAGGGGCCAGTAGGAATGCGAGGTGGGGTTTCCAGGCATCTGTTCTTTGAGGTGTGCTCTCATATCTTTCCTTATGGGGCAGCCTTGAGTCATCCAACAGGACTCGCCTGTCCCACAGAAGGAAACCTTGCTGTTTGGAGCAGCTCACTAGCCCCAGAGCGGGAAAACCTCCATGGCCTCATGAGGCCACCCTTCCATTCAGGAGCCATCATGGTTGCAAACTCCAGCCTGAGCCAACATCTGACACTCGCACTTACTTCAGATGCTGGAGATATCGTTTCAGCCTCTACAGATTGGGCCTGCCGTGCCCTCGGCCCCAAATCTACCCCTAGCTTGTGTTTCCACACTTCTGTCCGCCCACTCCTGGCCCAGAAGCCATTCACATGGAGAATTCTGGAGCCACAATGCAACAGTCTGCCTGTGCACTGGAAGGAAAAACTGCTCATGGGGCGGCCCAGAAACCCCAAATGAGGACCGACCTGCTCGGCCCTCGGCTGCAACCCAATTTCCTAGGATGCCCTGGGCACTAATGCTCTGTCTGATGCAGCCTGAGCCCAGACTTCCCTTCTGACACCCATACAGCAGGCCACATATCCAGCAGATTGGACCTGCCGTGGCCCTCGGCCGTCATCTCTTCCCAACCTGGGTTTTCAGGCACCTGTCTGTAGACCTTATGTCAAATCCCTGCACATAGGGGAACCTGATGTGGAAAATAGAACTCCTCCTGCCCCATGGCAAGAAACCTTGCTGTTGGGATGGGTGTCAAAGTTCAAACCCTCAGAGTAGGAGAATCCTGCATGGCCCATGAGGGCTTGCCCAAGCTTCAATGCCTCCCTGGGCACAAACAGGCATTGTGACCCTCAGTGTGAGCCCCATTTTTATATAAGGCCTCTCAGGAGCTGGACCAAGAGCCCACATATTGTACTTGCCATGCCACTAGGCCCCAATCCTAACCAAAAGTGGGGTTTTCCAGTCACCCGTACCTGGGGCTCTGCTCTGGAATCCCTCTTATGGAGGGACCCCTGAGACAGAAAACAGGACTCCTGCCTTACCACAGAATGACCCCAAACTATTGGGATCCAGCTAAATCCCCAGAGAAGGAGAATAGTCCTTGGCCCATGAGGCTACCCATACATTCCACGGCTATCCTTTACACAAAATAAAGAGACAAAAGCCTGAGCTACCGCCTCAAACTCACCCTGATTTCATATCCTGAGGAACTCCCCTCATGGTCATAGATCGGGCATGCCATACCCTTGACCTGAAACCTACCCTGAGTTTGTGTTTTCAGACTTCTGTCCCTACAGCCCTGGGCCACACACCCTGCAGGGTTGGTCCTCTGGTGGCACACCTCAGGGCTATGCCTGCCCTCTCGAAGGATACTGGTCTCCTGTGGATTCTGTACAGTCTGCAATAGTTTGGTGTCATTCTGAGGGAAAGGAGGAGTCCTCTTTTCTGTTTCAGCGGTCCCCCAAATACAGATTCCAGAGCAGGGCTCTGGGTACCATCTCCTGGAAAACCCCACCTTGGTATAGAATTTAGGACTCGGGCATGACCAGCCTGATAAGCAGGCTCTGAGTCCAACCCCCGAGGTGTCTTTTTTTTTTATATCTTTTTTTTATTTATTTTCAGCATAACAGTATTCATTGTTTTTGTAGCACACCCAGTGCTCCATGCAGTCCGTGCCCTCTCTAATACCCACCACCTGGTTCCCCCAACCTCCCACCCCTCCACCTCTTCAAACCCTTCATATTGTTTTTCAGAGTCCATAGTCTCTCATTGTTCGCCTCCCCTTCAAATTTCCCCCCAACTGCCTTCTCCTAACTCCCCATGTCTTATTTGAGAATGGGGCTCAGGCTGAGGGTCACAATGCCTGTTGGTGCCCAAGGCTGCCCTCCAGAGTGGGCATGGCCTCATAGGCCATGCAGGTTTCACCAACTCAGAGGGTTTGACACACACCCCAACAGAAAAGTTTCCTGCCATGGGGAAGGAAGAGTTCTGTTTTGTGCATGAGGTTCCCCCACATGAAGGTATTTGACATAAGGTCTGGGAGAGATGCCTGAAAACCCAGGTTGGGTAGAAATGACGTCCTGGGGAGCTGGCAGTTCTGATCTGCTGGATATGCAGCCCGCTGTCTGAATTGCTGACGGGATGTCTGGTCTCAGGCTGTGTCAGACAGAGCATTAGTGCAAAGGGCAGCCTATGAAATTGGGGTGCTGTCGAGGGCAGTGTAGGTGGATCCTCATTTGGGGTTTCTGGGCAGTCCCATATCGCACTTTGTCCTTATTATGTTGGGCAGGCAGAGTGCTGCATTGTGGCTGCAGAATTCTGAATCCAGAAGGTTTGTGGGCCAAGAGTGTGAGGACAGAAGTCTGAAAACACAAGCTAGTTAGTTTTAGAGCCTAGAGCACGGCAGGCTCAATCTGCAGAGGCTGAATCAAGATCCTCAGCATCAGAAGTAAGGGCGAGTGTGAGACGTTTGCTCAGGCTAGAGTGTGTATCCATTATGGCTGCCTAATGGAAGGGTGGCCTCATGAGACCATGGAGGTTTTCCCACAGTGGGGGTTGTGAGCTGCTCCAAACAGCATGGTTTTCTTCCACGAAACAGGCATGTCCTGTTTGAGGATCAATTGTCCCCCATAGTGAAAGATTGGAGAGTAGACTCTCCATATGGATTCCTGGAAACCCCACCTGACATTTCCATTGGCGCCAAGAACAAGGCAGGTTCGATCTGGTGGCTCTGGGGCAGGCTAGCCAGGGGAATGTGTTGAAATGGAGTCTCATGCTAATAGGTTACAATGTGGGTTTGTGTCCAGGGAGACCTTGGAATGTGGTGGTGGCTCAGGGGCCATGCAGGATTCTCCTTCCCTGAGGGTTTGACACAGCTCCAAATAGCAAGGTTCCCTTCTGGGACAGGAGGTGTTCTGTTCTGGGCCTCAGCAACCCCAATCTTTTGGTATCTGAGACCAGGCCTCTAAGGGGACACATGCCTTAAATCCCAAGCTACAGTTCAGTTTAGGGCCGAGGGGAATGTCAGCGTCAACTTTCTGACTGTGTGGCCATCAACCTTGGTGTCTGACTGGAAGTCGTTGGCTGGGGTGTGTCACACTGCGCATTTTTGTCCAGGGTGTCCTACAAAACTAGGGTGGCCTTGGGGGCCTTGCAGGTTTCTCCTAATCTCGAGGCTTTTGGCGACTGTAAACTGCACAGTTTCCTTTGGGTGGGCAGGCATAGTCTTGTCTGGGCTCAGGCTGTGCCAGACAGAGCATTAGTGCGCAGGACGGCCTATGAAATTGGGGTGCCATCGAGGGCCATGCGGGTGTATCATCATTTGGTGTTTCTGGGCAGCCCCATATCGCACTTTGTCCTTATTATGTTGGGCAGGCAGAGTGCTACATTGTGGCTCCAGAATTCCAAAACCAGAGGGCTTGAGGGCAAGAGTGTGAGGACAGAATTCTGAAAAGACAAGCTCCTGTTAGGTTCAGGGCCTAGGGCATGGCAGGCTCAATCTGCAGAAGCTGAATGAAGATCTCCAGCATCTGAGGTAAGGACTAGTGTAAGACAGTCGCTCAGGCTGGAGTTTCTGTCCATGATGGCCACCTAATGGAGGGGTGGCCTCATGAGGCAATGGAGGTTTTCCCACACTGGGGTTTGTCAGCTGCTCTGAACAACATGATTTTCTTCAGCAGGACAGTTGTGTCCTACTTGATGACCAGTTGTCCCCCATAGGGAAATACTCGAGAGTACGCTCTACACATGGATGTGTGGAATCCCCACCTGGCATTTCCACTGGTGCCTACGAAAATACAGGTTCAATCTGGTGGCTCTGGGGCAGGCTAGCCAGGGGAATGTGTTGAAATGGAGTCTCATGCTAATGGGTCACAATGTGGGTTTGTGTCCAGGGAGACCTTGGAATGTGGCGGTGGCTCTGGTGCCGTGTAGGATTCTTCTTCCCTGAGGGTTTGACGCAGCTCCAAATACCAATGTTCCCTTCTGGGGTCAGGAGGTGTTCTGTTCTGGCCCTCAGCAGTCCCCATCTGTTGGTATCTGAATCTGGGCCTTTGGGGACAGATGACTGAAAACCTAGGCTAAGGTTCTGATTTTGGCCTAGGGGTATGTCAGGATCAAACTTCTAACTGTGGCGTCATCTACTTGAGTGTCTGACTGGAGGTCGATGCCCGGGGTGTGTCAGACTGTGCATTGTTGTCCAGGGATTCCTATGAAACTGGGGTGGCCTCAGGGTCCTTGCAGGGTTCTCCTAATCTATAAGGTTTTGGCGACAGTAAAGGGCACAATTTCCTTTTGGCAGGCAGGCACAGTCCTTCATTATGGATCCAGGGGCCCCTCCTGAAGGGTCGGTGGACCAGGGCTCTGGGGACAGAAGTCTGAAATCACAAATTCGGGTTAAGTTTAGGGCTGATGGTAGGGTAGGGCCAATCTGCAGACCCTGACTGGAGCTCCTCGGGATCTGAAATGAGGGCGAGTGTAAGGTGGTAGCTGAGTCTTTTGTCTCTGGATTTTGTATCTAGGATGGCCATGGAATGTAGGGGTGGCCTCCTGGGGTCATGGAAGATTCTCCCTCTTGGGGATATCGCCTGGCCCCCAATTGTTTGGTGTCATTCTGGGGGAAGGGAGGAGTCCTGTTTTCTGTCTCAGGGTTCCCTGAGATGGTGGCTCTAGAATGGCCACGAAATGTAGGGGTGCCCTCATAGACCATGGGAGATTATGTCTCTTTGGGGGTATAGCACTGCTCCAAATTTCATGTTGTCATTGCTGGGGAAAGGAGGAATTCTGTTTTATCAATCAGGACTCCCCATAAGGAGGGATTCAATAGCAGAGCTCTGTGAATGGGTGCCTGGAAACGCACCCTTGGAATAGCCCAGCCTATGTAGCCTGGGTCATGCCAGGCTTCATAGGCTGGATCTAGGTCAAGGTACTGAGGGTGCTTAGTTGAAAACGTGGCTCAGGCTGAGGGTCACAGTGGGGTTTGTGCCCAGTGCTCCCTCAACAGTGGGCGTGGCCACATGGGCCATGCTGGTTTCTCCTACTCTGAGGGTTTTACACACATCCCAATAGCAAGGATTACTGTGGGGACAGAAGGACTTCATTTTGTAGACCATGTTCCCCCAAATACAGAGATTTGAAAATAGTCCTCTAGGGACAGGCATTGAAACCAAGGCTGAGTAGAGATGTTGGTGTAGGATCATGACAGGTGTGATCTGGTGGAAAGGCGGCCAGTTACTTGGCTGTCAGGAGGTCAGGGCTCAGGCTGTGTCAGACAGAGCAATAGTGAACAGGGCAGCCTATGTTATTAGGGTGCCCTCACAGGCCATGCAGTTTGATCCTCATATGGGGTTTCTGGGCAGACCCATATGGTAATTCTTCTCTCTGGTGGGCAGGCAGAATGCTTCCAACTGGCTCCAGAATTCCCCATCTGGAGGCCTTGTGGGCCAGGAGTGTGAGGACAGAAGTAAGAAAACACAAGATAGGGTTAGGCTCAGGGCCAAGGGCATGGCAGTTCCAATGAGCAGCTGCTGATTTGAGATCTCAAGCACCTGAGTAAGGTCGAGTGTCAGACATTCGCTCATGCTGGAGTTTATGTCCATGATGGCCGACGAATGGAGGGGTGGCCTCAAGAGGCAATGGAGGTATTCCCAAGCTGGGATTTGTGATATGATCCAACAGCAAGGTGTCCTTCTGTGGGACAGGGAAAGTCCTGTTGAATGGCTCAAGGATCCCCCATATGGAAAGATTGGATAGCAGAGCTCTCCGCAAGAAGTCTGGAAAGCCCACCTCAGGTTAGCATGGCAGCCGAGGAACATGGCTGGTTCGATCTGCTGCCTCAGGGATAAAGTACCAAGGGGGCTGAGTTGACAGGGTGTCTCATGCTGATGGGTGACAAGGCTGGTTTTTATACAGGGAGACCTTAGAATGTGGCGGTGGTTCAGTGGCCATGCAGGATTCTCCTACACTGAGGGTTGGACCAAGCTCCCACGAGCAAGGTTTCCTTCTGGGGACAGGAGGTGTTCTGTTTGGTTCAGGGACCACGTGTTGGACCCTTGGTTGGTATTCCAGAACAGGCCTCTAGGGACAGATGCTTGAAAACATAAGCTAGGGTTTCGATGAGGTCCTAGGGGCATGTCACGTTCAATCTTCGGACTCAGAGCCATTGACCTGGTTGTATGCCTGGAGTTACGTGATCAGGGTGTGTCAGACTCCGCATTTTTGTCCAGAGCGACCTACAAAATTGGGGTGGGCTGAGGGGTCTTGCAGGTTTCTCCTAATCTGGAAAGTTTGGGCAAATGTGATGGGCAGAGTTTCTTTCAGGAGGGCAGGCACAATCCTGCAGTGTGACTCCAGAGGCCCCATCCTGGACGGCATGTGGGCCAGGACTTTGGGGACCAAAGTCTGCAAACACAAACTCGGCTTAGGGTTCAGGAAGAGGTGATCACACTGTCGATCTACCAACACTGAGAGGAGCTCCTCAGGATCTGAAATTAGGGTGAGTGGGAGGCAGTAGCTCAGACTTTTATGTCTGGATGGTGTGTCCAGGAAGGCTGCTGAATGCAGGGGTGTCCTCATGGGGCCATGGGAGATTCTTCCTCTCTGGGAATTCTGCCCAGCTCTCAAAAGTATGGGGACTTTTTGAGGGAAATGAAGAGTGCTGTTTTCCATCTCAGGGGTCCTCCGAAAACAGAGATTCCAGAGATGGGCTCTGGGTCTGGGCACCTGGAAAACCCCACCAATGGTTAGGATTTGGGCCTAGGGACATGGCAGGTGTGGTAAGCGGGTGCCTGGTCCAGCTACGGAGGGGGCCTGTTTGAAAGCGGACTCAGCTCAGGGTCACAATGCCTGTTTGTGCCCAGGGCGGCCCTCCTGAGTGGGCATGGTCTCATGGGCCATGCACCTGGCTCCCACCCTGAGGGTTGGATACCCATCACAACATCAAGGTTCCCTGCCTAAGGGAAGGAGGAATACTCTTCTGTGCTTCAGGTTCCCCCCATAGGCAGCCATTTGAGTTAAGACCTGGGGACAGATGCCTTAATATCCAGGTTGGATAGAGATGACAGCCTTGGGCCATGGCAGGTCCCATATGTTGGATATGGGGCCCGCTCTCTGGGTGGCTGACAGGAGGTCGGGGCTCAGGCTGTGTCAGACAGAGCATTAGTGCACAGGGAGGCCTATGATATTGCTGTGCCCTCGAGGACCATGCATGTTGATCCTCATGGGGGGTTCTGGGCAGACCCATAGGGCAATTCTCTCTGGTGGGCAGGCAAAAAGCTGTATTGTGACTCCAGAATTCTACATCTGGTGGGCTTGTGGGCTCAGAGTGTGATGACAAAAGCCGGAAAACAGAAGCTATGGTTAAGTTCAGTGCCGAGCTCATGGCAGTTCCAATGTGCAGCGGCTCTTTTGAGATCTCCAGCACCTGAGTAAGTGCGAGTGTCAGATGTTGGCTCATGCTGGAGTTTGTGTCCATGATGGACGACTTATGGATGAGTGGCCTCATGAGTCCATGGAGGTTTTTGCACGCTAAGCCTTGTGAGCTTCTCCAAACCATAGTGTTTCCTTCTGCGGGACAGGGGGAGTCTGGTTTGATGGCTCCAGTGTCTCCCATGTGGAAAGATTGGGTAGCAGAGCTCTCTGCGTGTATGTCTGGAAAGTCCACCTCGCATTCCCATTGCAGCCGAGGAACATGGCAGGTTCTATCTGGTGGCTCTGGTGCGAAGTACCAAAGGGGCTGAGATGACATGGTGTATCATGGTGATGGGTCACAATGCTGGTTGGAATCCAGGGAGACCTTAGAATGTAGCAGTGGCTCAAGGGCCATGCAGGATTCTCCAACCCTAAGGGTGGGACACAGCTCCCAAGACCAAGGTTTATTTCTTGGGGAAGGAGGTGTTATGTTTTTTGGCTTAGGATCCACCTGGTGGACCATATCGTGGTATTCCAGAACAGGCCTCTGGGGACAGATTCCTGAAAAACTAAGCTAGGATTCTGATGCGGTCCTAGGGGCAACTCAGGTTCAATAATCTGATGCAGGGCCATTGACCTGAGAGTCTCCATGGAGGTAAGTGCTCTGGGTGTGTCAGACTGCATATTTGGATCCAGAGCGGCCTAGGAAATTGGGTTGGGCTCAGTGGCCTTGCAGGTTTCTCATAATCTGGAGGGTTTGGGCAAATGTGACAGGCAGAGTTTCCCTCGGGAGGGCAGACATAGTGTTGTGGTGAGGCCTGAAGGCCCTATCCTGGAGGGCATGTGGGCCAGGGCTTTGCGGACAGAATTCTGCAAACACAAACTCAGGTTAGGGTTAGGGTGAGGTGATCATAGGCCCGATCTACAGACCCTGAGGGCAGCTCCTCATGTTCTGAAATTAGGGTGACTGGGAGGTGGTAGGCTTTTATGTCTGGATTGTGTGT
Organism: Pteronura brasiliensis; assembly: GCA_004024605.1. Taxonomy (NCBI): domain Eukaryota; kingdom Metazoa; phylum Chordata; class Mammalia; order Carnivora; family Mustelidae; genus Pteronura; species Pteronura brasiliensis. The sequence continues at coordinate 29,976 of PJEN01009850.1, forward strand.
ACAGTATGGGTGCGGAATGGAGGGGTGGCCTCATGGGGCCATGAGAGATTCTTCTCTCTGGGGATTCTTCCCAGATCCCAATAGTGTGGTGTCTTTTTGGGAAGAGAAGGGTTCTGTTTTCCGTCTCAGGGGTCCCCCCAAAACAGAGATTCCAGAGGCAAGCAATGGGTCCATGCGCCTGGACAACGCCACCTAGTATTAGAATATGGGCCTAAGGGGGTGGCAGGTCCCGTATAGGGACTCCTTGTCCAGCCCTCGGGGGCTTGTGTAAAAGAGGCTCAGGCTGAGGGTCACAATGCCTGTTTGTGACCAGGGCGGCTGTCCTGAGTGGGCGTGGTCTCATGGGCCATGTAGTTGGCTCCCACTCTGAGGGTTGGACACCCGTCGCAACAGCCAGGTTTCCTGCCATGGGGCAGGAGGATTACTCTTTTGTGCTTCAGCTTCCCCCATAGGCAGGGATTTGAGCTAAGGTCTGGGGACAAATGCCTGAATACCCAAGTTGGGTAGAGATGACAGGCTCGGGCCATGGCAGGTCCGACCTCCTGGATACAGGGCCTGCTATCTGGGTGGCTGACAGGAGGTCGGGGATCAGGCTTTGTGAGACAGAGCATTAGTGCACAGGGTGGCCTCTGATATTGGGATACCCTCGAGGGCCATGCAGGTTGATCCTCATGTGAAGTTTTGGGGCAAACCCATAGGGCACTTCTCTCTGGTGGGCAGGCAGGATGCTCCCTTTTGGCTTCAGAATTCCCAATCTGGAGGGCTTGTGGGCCAGAAGTGTGAGGACCGTGTAAGGGCCTACTTAATCAGAGGGAGCCATTTTGTTGTTTATGCAGTAAACATAGATTGTCCCTATGCAGTAAACTTAGAATGACCCTATGCAGTAAACTTAGATTGATCCTGCCCCTCCCAGAGAAACTTACTTGCAAAGCCCAGATACACGAGCTGGTCAGGCCAGGTAGAGACAGCCAATCAGTGGGGAGCACATATATCTACTAGGGTGAATTGTAATTCAATTGGCCACCCGTGTGTGACCTAACATGACTGTGCATTTTTCTCTGTGTATTGCAATCTTATTTGCAACCTGTGTATAGCTCGGCTAAACTGGCTCTATAAAAGTTAGTCTGTGAGACCAGGAGAGGTCGTCTCTTTGTAGGAGATGGCCCCGACCAGTTGGGTTGATTCTCGATGCTTGGAGCGAAAAAAAGCTTTGCTTGACCTTTGCTGTGTATCAGTCTCGCTCCTTTGATTATGGACCCTAATACTGGGGGCTCATGCGGGAACAAATGACGAGAACTGAGCCATCATCAGAATTTCTGGTCAAAGCCTCTGGATGTAAGATCTTGGGATGCTCTCTGTCTGGTTGTGGTGCCCCAGGGTATGGCCCACCGGGAAGAAACTGGATGCAGTCATGCTCCCCAGAGCTGGAGTGGATGTGGGGATGCCCCTTCCCTCCACTGGTATATGACCAGGGTGTTAGAGTCCCCCTAGGCGTTCAGGGGGTTTGAGTCCCCCGCCGTTTCAGAGGTTAGAGTCCCCCTGAGTAATCACCAGTGGGTTCAATTCCCCCGCTGTTTTGGGGGGATAGATTCCCCCTAAGCGTTAACCAGGGGGTTCGTAGTCCCCCAAGGCAGCCAGGGGGTTCGAGTCCCCCCTAGAAATTCCCGACCAGTGGAGGACCACTGGGCCTGCAGCTGTCTTTGTCTTGTCTTTTTGTTGTCTGTTGTGTTGTTTGCTGTGATTGAAGGAATGGGGCAAGGAGAGAGTAAGGGTACTCTGACTTTCATCTCTCTGTTCCTCATAATAGATGTGGGGCGTCTCCCTCACTCATTTCGTGTGTTAAGGGCTATGACTGGAGCCAACTGGGGTTAGTCTAACTCGAGACAGAGACTTTTTAAGGAATATTCCCAAGCAGCTGCCAAAACTCTCTTTGTTTCAGGGAATTCCTGTCTTTTCTGGCCCGATGTGGACTGCCTAGCCCCTACCCCTGGCTGGCAGGAAAGCATGGTGTCTGAAGTGGAGTGGGCCCAGGTGGAATGTGAAATTTGTTAACAAAGATGACTATAATTTGTTAACAAAGAGATGACTATGATGGTTAATTGTCTGTCTCAGGGTTTTAATGGGTAATTGTTAAAGTAGCTCTCAAGTCTTTGGTAACCTGAAACTGTGAAGGGTTGCTTGAATGACAAATAGAATTAAATTTGTTGGACATCTAGGTCTTAACCAAATGGGATAAAATGCTAGAGCGTTGCTAGCTGGAACTGGGTTTGTGCTTTTGAAATCTGTTGGTGAACATGTGTTGTGCTTAACTGATTCGTAAATTTGCATTCTAAGAATTCTCTTGTAAAATGACTTCCGCCTTAAAGGAAATTCATATGGAAAGACTTTCAGGACAAATACAGGTCTTTGATATGCTGAAATCCTGGAAGTGAAATGGGTAAGAATTTACTGAAGTAAAAGCTGCATTCGGACTAAACCAGAATTAGTAACATGGGATTAGGTGAACTGAAAGATTGTATTGTTGTATCTCTTGATGTTTTGTCTTATTTTAAACATAATGGTTCTGTAATGTTTGCTCTTCCAGACTAGGGAAACTTTTTCTTAAGTTATCTGTAACTTACAGAGATGTAAAAGTAGTCATTTGTAAACAAATCAAGGTATTCAACTCTCTCTCCATCTGAAACCTCTGAAACGAAAAGGTCTCTGCAAGTATTCTTTCTTCCATGGCAATCAGTCATTTCCATATGTTCAAAAAGAATCTTTTCTGCTTGTAACAGGACACCATTGGGAACACGGTTATTTTACCAAGGCTTTGACTGGAATGCCATATTTGAAAAGACTCAGATATGACTAAACAGCTTAAAGGAACTAAGTTTGACCTAAAAAACCTGCAACCGTAAAGCCCTTTGGAACTCTTGGCCTGATACATTGATTACAGACTTCCCAGCAGCCTCACCAGGTGAGTAAAGGATACTACTTCCTGGCAGGTGCAGGAACCTCAGGATACTTTGGGGGCCTCAGGAAGAGGAATTCGCCCAAATTGACAGGTAGTGCAGGTATGTCTGATGGCAAGTATGTAGCTTGGCTTCTGGCCTGGAGAGGCTACTATAAGTTCAACCTAGAGATTCCTTATGAGAAGTTCCAGCAAAGCAGATTCTAAAATACTTATATGATCACTCGCTATTCTTGCTGAGCTTATGTAAATAATTAGGCCAAGTTTGTTAAAACTAGACTTGTTTTTCAAATAAATTAGTCCTGGTTTGGCTATCTCTGGAAACGAGGGTCATTTTAGAGCGAAAAGTTGTTTTAATACTACATCTTTATGGATTTTAACTTCTAAATTTGATTGTATACCTAAGCTAGACATTTTGAGATAAACTTTAGGGAAATTGCATGACAGCTTGTTTAGACGATCTTGGTTTTGCCAGTCAGTCAGCCCCAGATACAGGGAGAAAACTTCAGAAAATTGAAGGATTTGAAGGGAACAATCTGACTGAGTTAGTGGGAATAGCAGAAAAGGTATTTTACATCAGGGATGCAGAGGAGGATGGTTTTGGCATTACATGAGGCAGGTTGGGGATGGTAAAAGGAAGGAAAAGCCTAAGCACAGAGAAGGCAGGTGGGAGACTTAGTTTCAGATCAGTGCACTTACTGTAAGGAAAGAGGATATTGATCCAGGGAGTGCCCCAAAAGGAAGACGGCAATGCTGGCCGCCAAAGACTGAAGGGTCCATAGTTCGCAGCACCTCCCGAAACCTCAGGTAAAATTGAAGTGGAAGGCAAATCAATTGATTTTTGGTGGACACGGGAGCCCAATTTTCATCATTTCTTATCTCAAAGATGCATTTTTCTGCATATCTTTAACAAGGGTTTCTCATCCCCTCTTTGCTTTTGAGTGGTCCGACCCACAGGAAGGGTTCCAAGGCTAGCTCACCTGGACAAGACTTCCCCATGGATTCAAGAATTCACCCACCAGTTTTGATGAGGCCCTACATGAGTATTTGCGTGATTACAGAACCTCCAACCTGGGAGTCACTCTATTACAGTATGTTGATGACTTGCTAATAGCCACTGAGGATTATGAGTCATGTTTGTGGGGATGAGAGCTCACTTACAGACTCTGCAGGAAAAGGGTATTGGGTGTCACCAAAGAAAGCACAGCTCTGTCAGAACCACAGCACTTATCTAGGCTTTCATCTCCACGAGGGAGTGCGTTCACTGTCTGAGTCCAGGAAACAGGTGATTGCACGATACCCCCTCCCCAACACGTCCCGACAAGTGAGGGAGTTTCTTGGGATGGTGGGCTACTGTAGGCTTTGGATCCCTCTGTTTTCGGAGATTGCCTGACCTCTCTATGAACTGGCAAAAGGGGGGCTCACTATGACAGAGTGGACAGCTGAGGCAGAAGGAGCATTTCGGGAATTACAAACAGCCTTACTGAGTGCCCCCCATTGGCCATCCCAGATGTTACCAAGGCCTTCCACTTGCATGTGGATGAAAAAGCAAGGGTGGCCAAAGGAGTTTTGACTTAGACTCTGGGGCCTTGACAAAGGCCAGTAGACTATCTTAGCAATAAACTAGATCCAGTAGAGACTGGTTCCCTCCTTGCCTCTGCATAATTGCTGCCCGGGACCTCCTGGTCAAGGATGCAACTAAATTGACTTTGGGTCAAAATCTCATCTTGGCTACCATCCACGCTATCAAGGGCCTTCTCCGGACTCCACCCGACAGATGGATAACGAATGCCCGAGTGATGGGGTATTAGGCCCTCATCCTCAAAGAAACCAAAAGTGACCTTCCGGGCTCCAGCGGTGTCAAATCCAGCCATGCTGCTGCCAGAGGAGCTGGCTGACCATCCACACGACTGCTTGGAGGACCTAACCCAAGTCGCAGGAATAAGGCTGGATCTCAGAGACATTCCCCTCCCGGATGCTGAGATGTCTCTGTTCACAGACAGGAGTAGCTACATGATTGATGGAAAGAGGTATGCAGGGGCTGTGGTAGTTTCCCCTGAGCAGGAACTCTGGACGGCAGCCCTGCCACATGGAAAATTGACGCAAAAAGTGGATGTGATTGTACTCACCAAGTCAGTGTAGATGGCCAAAGAAAACTGTCAATATCTACTACAGTCCTCAGTTACACCTTTGCTACTCTCCATAGACATGGGGTTATTTATAAAGAAAGGAGCCTGTTAATAGCAGAGGGAAAAAGAATTAAGAACAGAGGAGAAATATTGGCTCTCCTCTATTTGGGACCCAAAAAAGATGACCATTATGCATTGTTCAGGACACCAAAAGGGGACTGATCTGATTTCAAAAGGAAACCAATTAGCAGATAAAGCCGCAAAGTAAGCAGCCCAAAAAAAACAGTGCAAGAACTGGTTACACTCTTGGCTCCAGCCTTACCAGAAAATCCGAACTATTGAGAAGAAGATTTAAATTATTTACAAAAATGGGCTAAATTAGACTATGAAGGGGATTGGGCTAAGACTAAAACAGGAAAAATAATTCTTCCTCAGAGACTAGGTAAGAAGTTAGTAGACCATATACATCAGGGTGCTCATTTGGGGACATGCAAACTCAAGGAACTTATAGGCAAGCATTTCCAGTTTTCTCAATTAGGGCACATGGTTCAGGATACAGTTATAGATGAACGATGTGCTCTATGCCAGGCAGTTAATGTGGGAGGAACTAGAATGGGAAGAGGGAAAAGAGAAAGAGGTAAGGAACCAGGAAGTTATTGGGAAATAGATTTTACAGAAATGAAGCCCGGAAAAAAATGGGCATAAATATATGTTAGTTTTAGTAGATAACTTTTCAGGCAGGGTAGAGACTTTTTCTGCCAAACATGAGATGGCAGGAGTGTTAGCCAAAAAGCTATTAGAAGAAATAATTCCTAGGTTTGGGCTGCCTCTCACGATCAGGTCAGACAATGGCCCTCCATTTGTGAGTTCAGTCTCACAGGCATTGGCCAAGGCTGTGGGCACTAATTGGAAACTACATTGTGCCTACCAACCCCAGAGTTCCGGGCAAGTAGAAAGAATGAACCGGACTCATAAAGAGACCTTGACAAAGCTAATTCTGGAGACTGGCAGTGGGTGGGTGGCTCTCCTTCCTTTTGCTGTCCTCAGGGCGCGATGTACACCCTACTTAAACAAAGTGACCCCATTGAAATAAGTTTCGGGAGACCCACTCAGCCCTCGGGTACAAGAGGTTGCCCTAGCAGAAATGACTGATCAGTCTGTATTCCAGTCACTGCAGGCATTACAGTCTGTCTTAAAAAGAACCCTCACAAGGATCCGAACTGCTCACACTGAGACAGAGATGGAGGTGGAACCACATCCTTACCAACCCGGGGACTTGGTTTGGATATGTCACCATCAAGTGAGAAACTTGGAGTCTCGATGGAAGGGACCGTTTACTGTCATCCTGACCACCCCCACAGCGATAAAAGTAGAAGGCATCAGGGCCTGGATTCATGCGGGTCACGTCAAACAAGCCAAGGACGAGGACAAGGATACCGCCCAAAGATGGAAGCCACACCAATGGACCCCGCTGACCATGGACTAAAGCTAAGATTCAAAAGACTATGAGTTCATTGTTGCTACTATTGTTACCTGTTTATGTCAAGTATAAGTGGAAAATTAGACAAATGGAATTAGGAAAAAAGTAAAAGGTTATACAAAGCAGTAAATGGGGGACACCTGAGTGCCTCAGTGGGTTAAGCCTTTGCCTTAACTCAGGTCATGATCATGGGTCCTGGGATCCATCCCCGCATTGGGCTTTCTGCTCAGCAGGGAGCCTGCTTTCCTTCCTCTCTCTGCCTGCCTCTCTGCCTACTTGTGACCTCTGTCTGTAAAATAAATAAATAAAATCTTTTAAAAAAAGCAGTAAATGGCTAACTCATCAGCCGACTGTGCACTAATGTGATTTGTATAAGATAAAATTAGAGCGATAAAATGTTAGTCTTATATGCTCAATATAACATAGAACTGGCTGAAAAGTCAAGGATTTGAGTAATCTCCAAAGAAAAGGGGGGAATGTAAGGGCCTACTTTATCAGAGGGAGCCATTTTGTTGTTTATGCAGTAAACGTAGATTGACACCATGCAGTAAACTTAGACTGACCCTAAGCAGTAAACTTAGATTGACCCTGCCACTCCCAGAGGAACTTACTTGCGAAGCCCAGAAACAAGGGCGGGTCAGACAAGGTAGAGACAGTCAATCAGTGGGGTGTGCAGACTGTTTATTAGGCTGAATTGTAATTCAACTGGCTGGTTGTGTGTGACCTAAAATGACTGTGCAGTTTTCTCTGTGTATTGCAAACTTATTGGCCACCTGTGTGTAGCCCAGCTAAACTACCTCTATAAAAGTTAGTCTGTGAGGCTGGGAAGGGTCGTCTTTTTGTAAGAGATGGCCCTGACCATTTGGTTTGATTTTCAATGTTTGGCGAGAAATAAAGCTTTGCTTGACCTTCACTTTATATCAGTCTCCCTCCTTTGATTATGGACCCTAACAGACGGCAGTGTGAAAACACAAGCAACGGTTAAATTCAGTGCCAAGCGTGTGGCAGTTCCAATGTGCAGCGGCTGATTTGAGATATCAAGCATCTGAATAAACGTGAGTGTCAGATGTCTGCTCATGCTAGAGTTTGTGTCCATGATGGCCAAGGAAGGGAGGGGAGGCCTCATGAGGCCATGGAAGTTTCCCACACTGGGGCTTGGGAGCTGCTCCAAACAGCAAGGTGGCCTTCAGCAGCATAAGGTGAGTCAGCCGAGATGGCTCCAGGGTCCCCCATATGGAAAGATTGGATAGCAGAGCTCTCCGCATGGATGCCTCGATAGCCCACCTCACGTTAACGTTGAAGCCTAGGAAAAGGGTAGGTTCGATCTGCTGGCCCTCGGGCAAAGTTCCAAGGGGGCTGAGTTGACAGGGGTTCTCAGACTGCCGGGTCCCAATGCTGGTTGGTGTCCAGGGAGACCTTAGAATGTGGCGTTGGCTCAAGGGCCATGCAGGATTCTCCTACCCTGAGGGTTGGACCCAGGGCCCAAAACCAATGTTTCCTTCTGGGGACAGGAGGTGTTCTATTTTCTTTCTTTTTTTTTTTTTTTTATCTTAGAATCCACATTGGGGACTATATTTTGGTATTCCAGAACAGTCCTCTGGGGACAGATGCCTGAAAACCTAAGCTAGGATTCCTATGAGGCCCTAGGGGCCGGTCAGGTTCAATCATCTGACGCAGGGCCATTGACCTATGTGTCTGCCTGGAGCTAGGTGCCTAGGGTGGGTCAGACTGCGCATTATTGTCCAGAGCCATCTAAGAAATTGGGGTGGGCTCAGGGGCCTTACAGGTCTACCCTAATCTGAAGGATTTGGGCAACTCTGATGGGCAGACTTTCCTTCAAGAGGGTAGGCCCACTTCTGGGGTGTGGCTCTGGAGGCCCCATCCTGTTGGGCATGTGGGCCAGGGCTTTGGGGACAGAAGACTGCAGACTCAAACTCGGGTTAGGGTTAGGGTCAAGGTGATGGCAGGCCCTATCTGCACACCCTGAGGGCACCTCCATGGGATTTGAAATTTGGGCAGCTGGGATGCAGTAGCACAGGCTTTTCTGCCTGAATTGTGTGTCTAGGATGGCCACAGAATGGAGGGGTGGCCTCATGGAGCCATAGGAAATTCTTCACCTCTGGGAATTCTGACTGGCTCCCAAGAGTTTGGTGTCTTTCTGGGGGAAGGGAAGAGTGCTGTTGTCTGTCTTAGGGGTTCCCCCAAAACAGGGATACCAGAGACGGGTTCTGTCTAGGAACCTGGAGAACCCCACCATGGGTTAGGATTTGGGCCTAGGAGCATGGCAGGCCTGCTCTGCGGGCTCCTGGTTCAGCTAACAAGGGGTTTTGTTTGAAAGCAGCCACAGACTGAGGGTCAAAATGCCTGTTTGTGCCCAGGGCGGTCCTCCTGAGTGGGCGTGTTCTCATGGGCCATGCAGCTGGCTCCAGCTCTGAGGGTTGGACACCCATCCCAACAACCAGGCTTTCTACCATGGGGCAGGAAGAATACTCTTTTGTGCTTCAAGTTCTCCCATAGGCAGGGATTTGAGCAAAGGTCTGGAGACAGGTGTCTGAATTCCCAAGTTGGGTAAAGATGATGGCCTCGGGACATGGCAGGTCACACCTGCAGGATATGGGGCCCGCTATCTGGGTGGCTGACAGGAGGTCGGGTCACAGGCTGTGCCTGACAGAGCATTAGTGCAGAGGCAGCCTAAGATAGTGGGGTGCTGTTGAGGGCCGTGCAGGTGGATCCTAATGTGGGGTTTCTGGGCAGGCCCATAAGGCACTTCTTTCTGGTTGGCAGGTAGAAGGCTGCGTTGTAGCTCCAGAATTCCCAATCTGGATGGCGTGCAGGCCAGGAATGTGAGGTCAGAAGTCTGAAAAGACTAGCTACAGTTCAGTTAAGTGCTGAGTGCATGGCAGTTCCAATGTGCAGTGGCTCATTCGAGATCTCCAGCACCTGAGTAAGAGCGAGTGTCAGATCTCCGCTCAACCTGGAGTTTGTGTCCATGATGGCTGACGAATGGAGGACTGGCCTCCAGAGGCCATGGAGGCTTTCCCACGCTGGGGCTTGTGAGCTGCTCCAAACAGCAGAGTGTCCTTCTGCGGGACAGGGGAAGCCCGATAAGATGGCTACAGAGTCTCCCATATGGAAAGATTGGATAGCAGAGCCCTCCCCATGGATGCCTGGAAAGCCGACCTTGCGTCACCATTGCAACTGAGGAACAGGGCAGGTTCGACCTGCTGGCTCTGGGGGAAGTTCCAAGGAGGTTGAGTTGACAGGGGTTCTCAGGCTGACAGGTCACAGTGCTGCTTGGTGTCCAGGGAGACCTTAGAATGTCGCCCTGGTTCAGGGAACATGCAGGATTCTCTTAACCTGAGGGTTGTACCCAACTCCCAAGAACCAGTTTTCCTTCTGGGGATGGGGGGGTTTGCTGTGTGGCTCAGGGACACATGTTGGACCATATGTTGGTATTCCAAAACAGGCCTTTGCCAACAGAGGCCTTAAAACCTCAGCTAGGGTTCCAATTATGTCCTAGGGGCATGTCATGTTCATTATTATGGCTCAGAGCCATTGACCTGCATATCTGCCTGGAGGTAGGTGCCGAGGGTGTGTCAGACTGGGCATTTTTTCCAGAGTGGCCTACGAAAATAGGGAGGGTTTAGGGGCCTTGCAGGTTTCTCCTAATCTGGAGGGTTTGGGCAACTGTCACGGGCAGAGTCTCCTTCGGGATGGCAGACCCACTGCTGCAGTGTGCCTCCAAAGTGCCCATCCTGTAGGGCATGTGGGCCAGGGCGTTGAGAACAGAAGTCTGCACACACAAACTTGGGTTAGGGTAAGGGTCAAGGTGATAACAGGCCTATCTGCAGGTCCTTGGGATTTGAAATTCAAATTCTGTGTGGCGGTAGAGCAGGATTTTCTGTCTGGATTGTGTGTCTTCGATGGCCACAGGATGTAGGGTAGTGTCATGGAGCCATGGGAGATTCTTCCTCTCTTGGGATTCTGACTGGCTCCCAAGAGTTTGGTGTCTTTCCGGGGGAAGGAAAGAGTGCTGTTTTCTGTCTCAGGGGTCCCGCCCAAACGGATTCCAGAGAAAGGTACTGGGTCTGGGCGCCTGTATAACACCAACGTGGGTTAGGATTTGTGCCTAGGGGCCTGGCAGTCCCGCTCTGCAGGCTCCTGGTCCAGCTCCTGAAGGGGATTGTTTGAAAACAAGCTCAGGTTCAGGGACACAATGCCTGTTTGTGCCCAGGGCAGTCCTCCTGAGTGGGCATGCTCTCATGGGCCATGCAGCTGGCTCCAACTCTGAGGGTTAGACACCCATCCCAACAGCCAGGTTTCCTACCATGGGGCAGGAGGAATACTCTTTGTGCTTCAAGTTCCCCCATAGTCAGGGATTTGAGCTAAGGTCTGGGGACAGATGCCTGAATACCCAAGTTGGGTAGAGATGAAGGCCGAGAGCCATGGCAGGTCCTACCTACAGGATATGGGACCCGTTATCTGGGTTGCTGACAGGAGATCGGTGCTCAGGCTGTGTCAGACAGAGTATTAGTGCACAGGGCGGCCTATAATATTGGGGTGCTGTTGAGGGCCGTACAGGTGGATCCTCATATGGGGATTCTGGGCAGAGAAATACGGCACTTCTTCTATCTGGTGGGCAGGCAGAAGGCTGTGTTGTGGCTCCAGAATTCCCAATCTGGAGGGCTTGTGGGCCAGGATTGTGAGGACTGAAGTGTGAAAACACAAACTCTGGTTCAGTTCAGTGCCGAGGGTATGGCAGTTTCAATGTGCAGCGTCTGGTTTGAGATCTTCATCACCTGAGTAAGAGCGAGTGTCAGATGTCTGCTCACGCTGGATTTTGTATCCATGATGGCTGACGAATGGAGAGGTGACCTCAAGAGGCCATGGAGGCTTTTCCACCCTGGGGCTTGTGAGCTGCTCCAAACAGTGAGGTGTCCTCCTGTGAGACAGTGGGAGTCCAGTTAGAGGGCTCCCGGGTCCCCCATGTGGAAAGTTTGGATAGCAGTACTCTCTGCATGTATGCCTGGAAAGCCCACCTTGCGTTACCATTGTAGCTGAGGAACAGGGCTGGATCCACCGGCTGGCTCTGGGGCGAAGTTCCAAGGCGGCTGAGTTGGCAGGAGTTCTCAGGCTAATGGGTCACAATGCTTGTTGTTGTCCTGGGAGCCCTTAGAATGTGGCGGTGGTTCAGGGGCCATGCAGGATCCTCCTACCTGAGGGTTGGACCCAGCTCCAAAGAGCAAGTTTTCCTTCTGGGGACGGGGGGGTTCTGTTGTGTGGCTCAGGGACCAAATGATGGACCGTATGTTGGTATTCATGAACAGGCCTCTGGCGAAAGATGCCTGAAAACCTAAGCTAGGGTACTGATGAGATCCTAGGGCCATGTCACGTTCAATCTTCTGACTCAATCCCATTGACTTGCGTGTCTGCCTGGAGGTAGGTGCCGAGGGTGTGTCAGACTGTGCAATTTTGACAGAGTGGCCTATGAAATCAGGGTGGGCTCAGGAGCCTTCCAGGTTTCTCCTAATCTGGAGGGTTTGGACAACTGTCACGGGCAGAGTTTCATTCGGGAGGGCAGGCACAGTGCTGCGGTATGACTTCAGGTGTTTTCACACTTCTGTCCCCACAGCCATGGCCCACACACCATCCAGGCTGGGGCCTCTGGAGCCGCACCACAGGACTGAGCCTGCCCTCTCGACAGAAACTGTGCCCATTCCATTGGCCACAACCCTACAGATTAGGAGAAACATCTAAACCCCCCTAGGCCATCCCAATAGTGTAGGCCACCCTGGACAAACAGGGAAATTCTGACAAATCCTGAGCAACTAACACCACTCAGAATAGAGACATATTTCCCCAGAGACAGAAGGGTGAACCAGACCAGCACCTAGGCCCCAATCTGAACCCTAGCTTTGTTTTCAAGGCATCTCTCCTCAGAGGCATGGTTGTGAATACCAGCATATGCGGCTTTCCTGAGGCACCAAACAGAACCCCTCTCTTCTCCACATGGGAGGTTTGCTCTTTGAAGTTGTGTCAAACCCTCCAGGTAGGAGAATCCTGCAGGGCCCCTGAGCAACTGCCACATTCCAAGGTCTCCATGGACACAAAGCCACATTATGACAGATCCTCTGGAGAGTCCATTTCAACTCAGACCCCTGGGTAGCTGGCCCCAGAGCCAGCAGATGGAACCTGCCTTTTCTCAAGGAGCCAATGGGAATGTGAGATGGGGTGTCCAGGCATACATCCTTAGAACCCTGATCTCGAGTCTTTCTGTATGGGGTGTCCTGGAGTCATCCAACAGGATTCAACTGTCCCACAGTAGGAAACCTTGTGGTTTGGAGCAGCTCTCAACCCCCAGCGTGGGAAAACATCCATGGCCTGATGACGCCCCCCCGTTCATGAAGGGGCCATCATGGACAAAAACCCCATCCTGAGCCAACATCTGATATTTGCCCTAACTTCAGATGCAGGCGATCTGGATTCAACCTCTGCAGAGTCGGCCTGCAATGCCCTCGGTCCCAAACCTAACCCTAGCTTGTTTTCAGACTTCTGTCCTCACACTCCTGCCCCACAAGCCCTCCAGATTGGGAACTCGGGAGCCACAATGCAGCCCTCTGCCCGCCCACCAGAAGAAAAACTTTGCCCTATGGGGCTGCCCAGAATCCCCAAATGAGGATCAACCTGTACCGCCCTCGACCACACCCCAATTGCATAGGCTGCCCTGGGCACTAATGCTCTGTCTGACACAGCCTGAGCACAGACATCCCAATAGACACCCAGACAACTGGCCCCACACCCAGCACATCAGACCCGCCATGGCCTTAGGCCGTCATCTCTTCCCAACATGGGTTTTCAGGCATTGGAACCTAAACCTTATATCCAATCCCTGCACAGTGGGGAACCTGATGCACAAATTAGAACTGCTCCTTCTCCATGGCAGGAAATAGTACTGTTGGTATGATGTTAAACCTTCAGGGTAGGATAAAGCTTCATGGCACATGAGACCTCAACCTTGCTTGAGGGCAAGCTTTGGCACAAACACACATTGGACCCTCAGCGTAAACCCCCTGATCAAGTAAGGCCTCTAAGTGGCTGGAACAAGAGCCTGCATATGGGGCTTGCCATGCCCCTAGGCCCCCAATCCTAACCAGAGGTCGGGTTTTCCAGTCGCCCATTCCCAGGGCTCTGCTCTGGAATCCCTCTCTTGGAAGGACACCTGAGGCAGAAAACAGGACTCCTCCCTTCCCAATGAAAGACCCCAAACTCTTGGGAACCACGCCAAATCATCAGAGAGGGAAACTCATCCATGGCCCATGAGGCCACCCCTCCATTCCATGGCCATCCTTGACACAAAATCCAGAGACAAAAGCCTGAGCTACCGCCTGCCACTTGCCCTTTTTTCATATCCCAAGGAGCTTCCCTCACGGTCTGTCAATGGGGCCTGCCATACCCTCAGCCGCAAACCTAAGCCGAGATTGCGTTTTCAGATGTTGGTCCCCACAGCCCTGGGTCACACACCTTCCAGGCTGCAACCTCTGGTGCCACACCGCAGGACTGTGCCTGCCCTCCCCAAGGAAACTCTGCCCCTTCCATTGTCCACAACCCTAGAGATTAGGAGAAACCTCCAAGGCCCCTGAGGCCATCCCAATAGTGCAGGCCACCCTGGACAAACAGGGGCATTCCGACGAAACCTGAGCAACTATCTCCACTCAGACATGCAGACCATTGTCCCAAGCAACAGATAATTGAAGTGGACAGGCCCCTAGGCCCTAATCTGAACCCTAGCTTTGGTTTCCAGGCATCTCTCCTCAGAGACCTGGTTGCAAACACCAGCATATGGGGGTTTCCTGAGGTACCAAACAGAACACGTCTCGTCTCCACAGGGGAAGCTTGCTCTTTGGAGCTATGTCAAACCCTCTGGGTAGGAGAATACTGCAGGGCCCCTGAGCTACCGTCACATCCTAAGGTCTCCATGGACACAAACCCACATGATGACCCATCCTCAGGAGAGTCCATTTCAACACAGGCCCCTGGGTAGCTTGCCTCAGAGCCAGCAGATCGAACCTGCTTTGTCGCGAGGAGCCAATGGGAATGCGAAGTGTGGTGTCCAGGCATTCATCCTTAGAACACTGCTCTCGAGACTTTCCGAATGGGGTGTCCTGGAGCCATCCAACAGGACTTGACTGTCCCACAGAAGGAAACCTTGCAGGTTGGAGAAGCTCACAACCCCCAGCGTGGGAAAACCTCCATGGTCTCATGAGGGCCACCTTCATGAAGGGGCCATCATGGACAGAAAGTTCAGCCTGAGCCAATGTCTGATACTCGCCCTGATCTCAGATTCAGGAGATCTCCATTCAGCCTCTACAGAGTAGGACTGCCGTGCCCTCGGCCACAAACATAAGGCTAGCTTGTGTTTTAAGACTTCCGTCCTCACACTCCTGCTCTACAAGCCCTCTGAATTGGGAACTCCAGAGCCACAACACAGCGCTCTGCCCACCCACTAGAAGAAAAACTTTGCCCTATGGGGCTGCCCAGAATCCCCAAATGAGGATCAACCTGTACAGCCCTCGACCACACCCCAATTGCATAGGCTGCCCTGGGCACTAATGCTCTGTCTGACACAGCCTGAGCACAGACGTCCCAACAAACACCCAGACAACTGGCCCCACACCCAGAACATCAGACCCGCCATGGTCCTAGGACGTCATCTCTTCCCAACCTGGGTTCTCAGGCATCTGAACCTAGGCTTTATCTCCAATCTCTGCACAGTGGGGAACCTGATGCACAAATCGGAACTGTTCCTTCTGCCTGGCAAGAAACCTTGCTGTTGGCATGGTGTCCAACCTTCAGGATTGGAGAAACCTGTATGGCCCATGAGGCCACACCCATGCTTGAGGGCAAGCTTGGGTGCAAACACGCATTTTGACCCTCAGCCGTGAGGAGTGTTCAAGGAAGGCCTCTTAGTGGCTGGAACTAGAGCATGCATATGGGGCTTGCTATGCCCCTAGGCTCCCAATCCTAATCAGAGGTCGGGTATTTAGTTGCTCATATCCAGGGCTCTGCTCTGGAATCCCTCTCTTGGAGGGAAACTTCAGACAGAAAACAGGACTCCTCCCTTCCAACAGAATGACCTCCCTTCCAACAGAATGACCCCTTCCAACAGAATGACCTCCCTTCCAACAGAATGGGGAGCAAGGCCAAATCCCCAGAGAGGGAGACTCGTCCATGGCCCATGAGGCCACCCCTCCATTCCATGACCATCCTCGACACAAAATCCAGAGACAAAAGCCTGAACAACCGCTTCCCAATCGCCCTTCTTTCATATCCTGAGGAGCTCCCCTCACGGTCTGTCGATTGGGCCTGCCACACCCTCAGCCCAAAACATAAGCCGACTTTGTGTTTTCTGACTTCTGTCCCCACAGCCCTAGACCACACACCATCCAGGCTGGGGCCTCTGGAGCCACAAGCCAGGACTGTGCCTGCCCTCTCCAAGGAAACTGTGCCCAATGCCTTGGCCACAACCCTACAGATTAGGAGAAAACTCCAAGGCCCCCGAGGCCATCCCAATAGTGTACGCCGCCCTGGACAAACAGGGGCATTCTGACACCAGCTGAACAACTACCTCCACTCAGACGCGCAGATGGATATCCCCAGAGACAGAAGATTGAAGTGGACAGGCCCCTAGGCCCTAATCTGAACCCTAGCTTTGGTTTCCAGGCATCTCTCCTCAGAGGCCTGGTTGCGAATACCAGCATATGGGGGTTTCCTGAGGCACCAAACAGAACACATCTTGTCTCCACAGGGGAAGCTTGATCTTTGGAGCTATGTCAAACCGTCTGGGTAGGAGAATCCTGCAGGACCCCTGAGCCACCGCCGCATTCTAAGGTCTCCATGGACACAAACCCACAAACCCATCCTCAGGAGAGTCCATTTCAACACAGGCCCCTGGGTAGCTCGCCCCAGAGCCAGCAGATCGATCCTGCCTTGTTGCTAGGAGCCAATGGGAATGCGAGGTGGGCTGCCTGGGCATACATCCTTAGAACCCCGATCTCGAGTCTTTCCAAATGGGGCATCCTGGAGCCATCCAACAGGACTCTACTATCCCGCAGAAGAAAACTCTTGGGAGCTGGATCCAACCCTCAGGATAGTAGAATCCTCCATGGTCCCTGAACCACTGCCACATACTAAGGTATCCCTGGATACCAACCAGCATTATGACCCATCAGCCTGAGAACCCATGTCAACTCAGCACCCTTGGACCTTTGCCCCAGAGCCAGCATTTCGAACCTGCTATATTCCTCAGCTGCAATGGTAACACGTGGTGGGTTTTCCAGGTATCCATATGGAGAGCTCTGCTATCCAATCTTTCCATATGGGGGATTCTGGAACCCTCTTACCAGACTCCCCCTGTCCCGGAGTAGCACCCCTTGTTTTTTGGAGAACCTCACAAGCCCCAGCGTGGGAAAGCCATCATGGCCTCTTGAGGCCACCCTTCCATTCGTTGGCCATAATGGACACAAACTCCAGCCTGAGCGGAGATATGACACTCGCCGTTACTCAGGTGCTGGAGATCTCGAATCGGCCACTGCACATTGCAACTGCCATGCGTTCGCCACTTAACTTAACCTTAGCTTGTGTTTTCAGATTTCCAATCTCACATTCCGGAGTGCAAGACATCCAGGTTTGGGAATTCTGGAGCCAAAGCGCAGCCTTCTTCCTGTCCACCAGAAAGAAGTAGTGCCCTATGGGTCTGCTCAGAATCCCCACATGAGGATCAACATGCACTGCCCTCAATGTCACCCCAATATCAAAGGCAGCCTGTGAACTAAGTATCTGTCTGACACAACCTGAGCCCCAATCTCCTGTCAGCCACCCAGATAACGGGCCCCATATCCCGCAGGTGGGACCTGACATGGCCCGAGTCCCTTATCTCTACCCAACCAGGGTGTTCAGGTACTGTCACCAGACCTTAGCTCAAATCCCTGCCTAATGGGGAAACAGAAGCAAAAAAGAGTACTGTTCCTTCCCCATGGCAGGAAACATGGCTGTTGGGCTGTGTTTCCAACCTTCAGAGTGGGAGCTTGTTGCCTGGTCTATGAGAGAGCATTGACTCAAGAGGACCGCCCTGGGCACAAACAGGCATTGTGACCCTCAGTGTGAGCCTGGTTTTAAACAAGCTCCCTCAGGAGCTGTACCAGGAACCCGCAGAACAGGCCTATCATGCCCCTAGGCCCAAATCCTAACCCTCGGTGGGGTTATCCAAGCGCCCAGACCAAGAACCCTTCTCTGGAATCCCTGTTTTGGCGGGACCCCTGAGACGGAAATCAGCCCACTTCCCTTACCCAGAAAAACACCGAAGTCTTGGGAGCCAGGCAGAATCCCCAGAGAGGAAGAATCTCCCATGGCTCTATTAGGCCACTCCTACATTCCGTGGCCATCCTAAACACACAGTCTAGGCAGAAAAACCTGCATTACCGCCTCCCAGCTGCCTGAATTTCGAATCCCGGGGAGCTACCCTCAGGGTCTGCAGATCGGGCCTCCCATCACTTTTCCCATAACCCTAACCCGAGTTTGTGTCTGCAGACTTCTGTGTCCCCAAAGCCCTGGCCAACATGCCCTCCAGGATGGGGCATGCAGAGCCACATAGGAGCACTGGGCCTACCCTCCCGATGGAAACTCTCCCTGTCACAGTTGCCCAAGCCCTCCAGATTAGGAATAACCTGCAATTCCCCTGAGCCCAACACGACTTTGTAGGTCCCTCTGGACAAAAATACATAGTCTGACACACCCTAGGCACCAACGTCTAGGCAGACATGCAGGTCAATGGCCCTGAGTCAGATGATTGAACCTGACATGCCCCTGGGAACTCATCGGAAACCTAGCTTATGGTTTCAGGCATCTGTTGCAGAAGCCTGTTCTGGAATACCAACATATTGTCCAACATTTGGTTTCTGCGCCATACAATAGAACCCCTCCTGTCCCCAGAAGGAAACCTTGCTCTTGGGAGCTGGGTCCAACCCTCAGTGTAGGAGAATCATGCATGGCTACTGAACCACCGCCACATTCTAAGTTCTCCCTGGAAACCAAACGCATTGAGACCAGTCAGCCTGTGAAACAGTGTCAACTCAGCCCCTTGGAATTTCACCCCGGAGTGAGCATATCTAACCTGCCCTGTTCCTCAGCTGCAACAGTAATGCAAGGTGGGCTTTATAGGCATCCATGAGGATAGCTCAGCTATCCAATATTTCCATATGGGGGGATGTGGAGCCCTCTAACCAGACACCGCCTGTCCGGCAGAAGGACACATTGCTGTTTGGATCATCTCACAAGCCCCAGCATGGGAAAGCCTCCATGGCCTCTTGAGGCCACGTTCCATTCTTCAGCCATCATAGACACCATCTCCACCATGAGCAGATGTCTGACACTCGCCCTTAGTCAGGTGCTGGAGACCTCAAATCAGCCACTGCAAATTGGAACTGCCATGCACTCGGACTTGAATGAAACAGTACCTTGTGTTTTCAGACTTCCATCCTCACACTCCTGGCCTGCAAGCCCTCCACATTGGGAATTCTGGAGCCACGACACAGCATTCTGTCTGCCCACCAGAAAGAAGAAGTGCCCTATGGGTCTTCCCAGAAATCCCACATGAGGATCCACTTGAACAGCCCTTGAGGTCACCCCAATATCATAGGCAGCACTGTGCACTAATACTATGTCTTAATCAAAGTAGGGGCCTGCCATGGCCCTAGGCCCAAATCCAAACCCTCGGCATGGTTATCTAGGCACACAGACCCAGAACTCTTCTCTGGAATCCCTGTTTCAGCAAGACCTCTGAGACAGAAAACAGCACTCTTCCCTTCCCCCAGAAAGACACCAACTCTAGGAAGCCGGGCAGAATCCCCAGAGGGGAAGAATATCCCATGGCCCCATGATGCCAACCCTGCATTCTGTGACCATCCTAGACACAAAATCCAGACAGAAAATTCTGTGATACCGCAGCCCAGCTGCCAGAATTTCAAATCCCGAGGAACTGCCCTCAGGTTCTGCAGATCGGGCCTGCCATCACCTTGCCGCTATACGTAACCCGCATTTGTGTCTGTAGACATCTGTCTGCAAAGCCCTGGGCCACATGCCCTCTAGGACGTGGCCTCTGGAGCCACACTGCAGCACTGGGCCTTCCCTCCTGAAGGAAACTCTGACCATCAAAGTTGCTCAAACCCTCCAGATTAAGAGAAACCTGCAAGGCCCCTTAGCCCACCACAATTTCGTAGGCCGCTCTGGATAAAATCAACACAATATCAGAGGCCGCCCTGTGCACTAATGCTCTGTCTGACACAGCCTGAGCTCCGACCTCCTGTCAGCCACCCAGATTGCAGACCTCATATCCTGCAGGCGAGAACTGCCTTGGCCCAAGGCCATCATCTCTACCCGACCTGGTTATTCAGGCACCCGTCCCCAGACCTTATTTCAAATCCCTGCCAATGGGGAAACCTGAAGCACAAAAGGGTACTCCTCCTTCCCCATGGCAGGAAACCTGGCTGTTGGGATGGGTGTCCATCTGTCAGTGTGGGAGTCAGCAGCATGGCCCATGAGACCTCGCCCAGTCAGGAGGGCCTCCTTGGGCACAAACAGGCATTGTGTCCCTCAGCCTGAGTCTGTTTTCAAAGAAGCCCCTCAGTAGCTGGACCAGGAGCCCACATACCTTGCCTGCCATGGTCCTAGATCCAAATCCTAATTGTCAGTGGGGTTTTCCAGGCACCCGAACCCAGAACCCTTCTCTGGAATCCCTGTTTTGGGGGGATGCCTGAGACGGAAAAAGCACTCTACCCTTACCCAGAAAGACAACAAACTATTGGGAGCCAGGGAGAATCACCAGAGAGGAAATATCTCCCATGAGGCCACCTCTGTATTCCGTGGCCATCCTGGACACACAATCCAGGCAGAAAAGCCTGCGCTATTGCCTCCCAGATGCCCTAATTTCAGATCCCAAGGAGCTTCCCTAAGAGCCTGCAGATCGTGCCTGCAATCACCCCACCCCTAACTGTAACCCGACTTTCTGTTTGCAGACTTCTGTCCCAAACAAACTGGCCCACATGCCCTCCAGGATGGGGCCTCTGGAGCCACACTGCAGGACAGGGCCTGCCATCCCCAAGGAAACTCTCCCTATCACAGTTGTGCAAACCCTTCAGATTAGGAGAAACTAGCAAGGCCCCTGAGCCCACCCCAACTTCGTAGACCACACTGGACCTAAATGCGCGGTCTGACACACCCTGAGCACCTGCCTCCAGGCAGACCTCCAATTCAGTATCCCTGAGTAAGAAGATTGAACCTGACATGCCCCCAAGGACCTCATAGGACCCTTAGCTTAGGTTTTCAGGCTTCTGTCCCCCAAGGCCTTTTCTCCAATACCAATTTATGGTCCAACATGTGGTCCCTGGGCCTCAAAACAGTACACCTCCTGTCCCCAAAAGGAAACCTTGCTCTTGGGATCTGAGAACCCTGCATGGTCCTTGAGCCACCACCACATTCTAAAGTGTCCCTGGACAAAAACCAAAATTGTGACCCGTCAGCATGAGACTTCATGTCAACTCAGCCCCCTTGGTACTTCATCCCAGATCCATCAGATCGAACATGTCATGTTCTCGGCTGTGACAGTAACGCGAGTTGGGCTTTCCAGGAATCCATGCGGAGAGTTCTGCTTCCCAATAGTTCCATATGGGGGACACTGGAGCCATCAAACAGGACTCTCCATGTCCTGCAGAAGGAAACCTTCCTGTTTGTAGCAGCTGACAAGCCCCAGCGTAGGATAACCTCCATGGCTTCATAGGGCCACACCTCCATTAGTCGGCCATCATGGACTCAAAACTCCAGCGTGAGTGGACATCTGACACTCGCCCTGACTCAGGTGCTGGAGATCTCAAATCAGCAGCTGCACATTGGAACTGCCATGTGCTCGGCACTGAACTTAACCGTGGCTTGTGTTTTCAGTCTTCCGTCCTCACACTCCTGGTCCGCAAGCCCTCCAGACTGGGAATTCTGGATCCACAACGTAGCCTTCTGCCTGCCTACTAGAAAGAAGAAGTGCACTATGGATCTGCCCAGAAACCCCACATGAGGATCCACCTACACGGCCCTTGATGGCACCCCAATAGTATAGGCCGTCCTGTGCATAATGCTCTGTCTTGCACAGCCTGAGCCCTGACCTCCTGTCAGCCACCCAGATCGCAGTCCCCATATCCTGCAGGAGGGACCTGCCATGGCCCGAGTCCATATCTCTACCCAATCTGGGTTTTCAGGCATCTGTCCCAGACCTTAGCTCAAATCCCTGCCTATGGGGGAACCTGAAGCACAAAAGAATACTGTTCCTCATGGCAGTAAACCAGGCTGTTTGGATGGGTGTCCAACCCTCAGAGTGGGAGCCAGCTGCATGGCCCATGAGAACACGCCCACTCAGGAGGCCTGCCGTGGGCACAAACAGACATTGTGACCCTCAGCCTTAGCCTGCTTTCAAACAAGCCCCCTGAGCTAGACCAGGAACCTGCAGAGTGGGCTTGTCATGCCCCTAGGCACAAATCATATCCCTTGGTGGGTTTCTCTAGGCGACCAGACTCCCACCCCATCTCTGGAATCCCTTTTTGGGTGGGACCCCTGAAATGGAAAACAGCACTCTTCCCTTTCCCCAGAAAGACACCAAACTCTTGGGAGCAGGGCAGAATCCGCAGAGAGGAAGAATCTCCAATGGCCCCATGAGGCCAATTCTGCATTCTGAAGCCTTCCTGGACACACAACCCAGACAGAAAAGACTGTGCTACCGCCTCCCAGATGCCCTAATTTCAAATCCGAAGGAGCTGCCCTCAGGGTCTTCAGATCACGCTTGGGATCACCTTGACCCTAAAGCTAATGTGAGTTTGTGTTTGCAGACTTCTATCCCAGAAGGCCTGGCCCACATGCCCTCCAGGATGGGACCTCTGGAGCCACACCGCAGGACTGTGCCCGCCCACCTGATGGAAACTCTGCCTGTCACAGTTGCCCAAACCCTCGATTAGGAGAAACCTGCAAGGCTCCTGAGCCCACCCCAATTTCAGAGGCTGCTCTGGACCCAAATGTGCAGTCTGACACACTCTGAGTACCTACATCCAAGCAGACATGCAGATCAATGCCCTGAGTCAGAACATTGAACCTTACATGGCCCTAGGACCTCCTCAGAACCCTAGCTTAGGTTTTCAGGCATTGTTCCAATAGGCCTGTTCTCCAATACCAAATATGTTCCAACAAATGGTCCCTAAGCCACACAACAGAACACCTCCTATCCCCAGAAGGAAACCTTGCTCTTGGGAGCTGTGTCAAACCCTCAGGGTAGGAGAATCCTGCATGACCCCTGAGCCACCACCACATTCTAAGGTCTCCCTGGACACAGACCAGCATTGTGACCCATCAGCCTGAGACTCCCTCTCAACTCAGCCCCCTTGGCACTTCATACCAGAGCCAGCAGATAGAACCTGCCATGTTCTTTGGTTGCCATGGTAAAGTGAGGTGGGCTTTCAAGGCATCCATGCAGAGAGCTCTGCTATCCAATCTTTCGATACAGAGGAACCTGGAGCCATCTAACCAGACTCACCCGTCTCGCAGAACACACCTTGCTGATTGGAGCAGCTCACAAGCCCCAGCGTGGGAAACTTCCATGTCCTCATGAGGCCTCCCCTCCATTCTTTGGCAATCATGGACACAAACTCTAGTGTGAGCAGACATATGACACTCGCGTTTATTAAGGTGCTTGAGATCTCAAATCAGCCCCTGCTCTTTGGAACTGCCATGCATTCGGCACTGAACTTGACCGTAGCTTGTGGTTTCAGACTTCTGTCCTCACATTTCTGGCACGCAAAGCCTCCAGTTTGGGAATTCTGGAGCCACAACGCAGCACTCTGCCTGCCCACCATAATAAGGACAAAGTACCATATGCGGCTGCCCAGAAACCCCAAATGAGGATCCACCCACACGGTCCTCAATGGCACCCCAATTTCATAGGCTGACCTGTGCACTAATGTCTGAGCCCAGACATCCCATAAGCCACCCAGACAGCGATCCACATATCTAGGACATCAGAACTGCCTGCACCCTAGGCCATCATCTGTACCGAACCAGGTTTAACAGGCATCTGTCCCCAGATGTTATGTCAAATCCCTTCATGTGGGGGAACCTGATACACAAATCAGAATTCCTCCTTCCCCATTGCAGGAAACATTGCTGTTGCACTGTGTGTCAAACCCTCCATGTTGGTAAAACCTGTAGGGCCTATGACGCCATGCCCACACTGGGGGGCCGCCTTGGGCACCAACACACATTGTGACCCTCAGCCTGAGCCCTGTTCTCAAATAAGACCCCTCTGGGACTGGACCCAGAGCCCACATATTGGGCTGGCCATGCCCCTGTGATGAAAATCTAAGAAAGTGGGGTTTTCCAGGAGACTGTACCCTGTGTCCTGCTCTGGAATCCCTGTTTTTGGGGGACCTTGGAGACAGAAAACATGACTCCTTCCTTCCCCAAGAATGACACCAAACTATTAGGGGCCGAGCAGAATCCCCTAGAGGGAGAATCTTCCATGGGCCCAGGAGGCCACCCCTACATTCTGTGGCCATCCTAGATACAAAATCCAGAGGCAAAAGGCTCAGCTACCACCTCACACTCATTCTCATTTCAGATCCCGAGAAGCTCCCTTCAGGTCTGCAGATCAGCCCTACCCTACTATAGACCCTAACCCTAACCCGACTTTGTGTTTTCAGACATCTGTCCCCAGAGCCCTGGCCCACACACCCTCCAGGTGGGCTCTGGAGCCACCAAGCAGGACTGTGCCTGTCCACCCAAAGGTAACTGTGCACTTTATAGTCGTCAAACCCCTCAAGATTAGGAGAAACCTCCAAGGCCACCCCAGTTTCGTAGGACACCCTGGACAAAAATGCACAGTATGACACACCCAAGGAATTGACCTCCTGTCAGACACCCAGGTAGATGGTCCCACAGTCAGAAGGTTGATGCTGACATGTCCCTCGGCCTTAAACTGAACTGTAGCTCCCTCTCTGGGGATTTAGCTGGCTCCCAATAGTTTGGGGTCATTATGTGGGAAGGCAGGAATCCTGTTTTCTGTCTCAGGGGTCCCTCCATAAGAGGGATTCCAGAGCAGAGCCCCAGGTACTGGCAACTGGAAAACCCCAAATCTGGTTAGGATTGGGGCCTAGTGGCATTCCATGCATGATATGCGGGCTCTTGGTCCAGCTACTGAGAGGACTTACATAAAAATGGCGCTTAGGCTGAGGGTCACATTGCATGTTTGCGCCCAGGGAGGCACTGAAGCTTGGGCGAATCCTCTTGGGCCATGCAGGATTTTCCTACTCTGAGGGTTTGAACTTTGACATCAATCCCAACAGCAAGGTTTCTTGCCATGGGGTAGGAGGAGTTCTATTTTCTGCATCAGGTTGCCCCAAGTGCAGGGATTTGACGTAAGGTCTAGGGACAGGTGCCTGAAAACCCAGGTGGGAAGAGATATCTGCCTAGGGCCATAGAGGGTCCGATCTGCTGCATATGCGGCCAGATGTCTGGGTGTCTGATGGGAGTTCTGGGCTCAGGCTGTGTCAGACAGGTGTCTGATGGGAGTTCTGGGCTCAGGCTGTGTCAGACAGGCACAGGGCAGCCTAGGAAATGGGGTACTGTCAAGGGCAGTGCAGGTTGATCCTGTTGGATGGCTAAAGGCTGCCCCATAAAGAAAGATTCAAGAGCATGGCTCTAAGGATGGATGCCTGGAAACCCCACCACACATTCCTACTGGCTTCTAGGGAGAAGGCAACTTCGATATGTTGGCTCTTGGGCGAGCTAACTAGGGGGAAGAATTGAAATGGAATCTCATGCTGGTGGGTCATAATGTGGGTTTCTGTCCATAGAGACTCTGGAATGTGGCGGTGACTGAGGGCCCCTGCAGGATTCTCCAACCCGGAGCATTTTACACAGCTCTCCATAGCAAGGTTCCCATGAGGAGACGAGAGGTGTTCTGTTTTGTGCCTCAGGAAACCCCCAGATGCTGGTATTCAAATCCAGGCCTCTAGTGAGAAATGCCTGCAAACCTAAGGTAGGGTTCAGATTAGGGCCTAGGGGCATGTCCGGTTTAATCTTCTGACTCTGGGGATATCTGTCTGCATGTCTGAGTGGAGGTAATAGCTCAGGTTGTGTCAGAAATAACTTTTTTTCAAGTGTGGACTACGTAATTTGGCTGGGCTCGGAGGCATTGTAGTTTTCTCCTAATCTGTGGGGTTGTGGCCAATGGACAGTGCACAGTTTCCTTCAAGAGGGCAGGCACAGTCTTGCAGTATGGTTCTAGAGATCCCAGCCTGGAGGGTGTGTGGGCCAGCGCTGTGGGGACTAAAATCTGAAAACAAAAACTAGGGTTAGGTTTCGAGCAGAGGGTATGGCTGGCTCGATCTACAGACCATGTGGGGAACTCCTCGGTATATGAAAGAAGGGTGAGTGTGAGGCGGTAGCTCAGGCGTTTGTCTCTGGATTTTTTGTTAAGGATGGCTGAGGTATGTAGAGGTGGCCTCATGGGCCATGGATGATTCTCCCTCTCTGGGGGTTTGGCCCGGCTCCCAATCGTTTGGGGTCATCTTGTGGGAAGGCAAGAGTCCTGTTTTCTGTCTCAGGGATCCCTCCAAGAGAGGGATTCCAGAGCAGAGCCCCAGGTACAGGAGACTGGAAAACCTCATCTTTGTTTAGGATTGGGGCCTAGGGGCATGGCAAGCCCAATATGCGGGCTCTTAGTCCAGCTTCCCAGAGGACTCATTTGAAAACGGGGCTGAGGATCAGGGTCCCAATGCGTGTTTGTGCCCAAGGCAGCTCTCAAGCATGGGCATGGCCTCATGGGCAATGCAGGTTTCTCCACCTCTGTGGGTTTCACTTTTACCCGCATCCAAACAGCAAGGTTTCTTGCCATGGGGAAGGAGGAGTTCTCTTTTGTGCATCAGGTTCCCCCTATATAGGGATGTGAGAAAAGGTCTAGTATCAGATGCCTGAAAAACCAGGTTGGGAAGAGATGACAGAAGAAGGTCATGGAGAGTCTGATCTGCTGCATATGCGGCCAGCTGTCTGGGTGTCTGATGGGAGGTGAGGGCTCAGGCTGTGTCAGACAGAGCATTAGTACACAGGGTGGCCTAGGAATTGGGGTGTGGTTGAGGGCCATGCAGGTGAATCCTCATTTGGGATTTCTGGGCAGCCCCTCAGGGCACTTTTTTCTTCTGGTGGGCAGGCAGAATACTGCAGTGTGACTCCAGATTCCCCATGTGAAGGACTTCTGGGCCAGGAGTGGGAGGATGGAAGACTGAAAACACAAGCTTGGATTAGGTTTCAGACAGAGGGCATGGCAGACCCACTCTGCAGAGGCTAAATCGATATCTCCAGCATCTGAAGTAAGGGCGAGTATGAGACGTTGTCTCAGGCTGGAGTTTGCGACCATGATGGCTCCTGAATGGAAGTGTGGCCTCATGAGGCCATGGAGGTTTTCCCACTCTGGGGGCTGTGAGCTGCTCCAAACAGCAAGGTTTCCTTCTGCGGGACAGGCGAGTCCTGTTGTATGGCTCATGGCTGCTCCATAAAAAAAGATTCGAGAGCATGGCTCAAAGGACAGATGCGTGGAAACGACACCTCTCATTCCCACTGGCTCCTTGGGCAATGCAGGTTCGATATGCTGGCTCTGGGGCAGAGCTACTCAGGGGGCTGAGTTGAGAGGTACTCTCATGATGATGGCTCATAATGCAGGTTTGTGTCCATCTAGAATCTGGAATGTGGCAATGGCTCAGGGTCCCTGAAGGATTCTCCTATATGGAGGGTTTGACACAGCTCCAAAAAGGAAGCTTCCCATGTGGAGACAAGAAGTGTTCTGTTTGATCCTCAGGAAACCCACATATGCTGGTATTCGAAATCAGGCCTCTGAGGAGAGATGTCTGGAAACCTAAGGTAGGTTTCAGATTAGGGCCTAGGGGCCTGTCCCCTAGGGTTCAATCTTGTGACTATGGGGACATCTGTCTGCATATCTGAATGGAGGTAGTTGCTCAGGTTGTGTCAGAATGCGCCTTTTTTCTGGGGAAGACTACGTTATTGGGATGGCATTGGGGGCCTTGGAGGTTTCTCCTTATCTGTAGGGTTGTAGCCAATGGAATGGGCCCAGCTTCCTTTGAGAGGGCAGGCACAGTCCTGTGGTGCTGCTCCAGAGGTCCTAGTCTGGAGGGTGTGTGGGACAGGGCCGTGGGGACAGAAGTCAGAAAACACAAATTCGGCGTAGTTTCATGCCCAGAGTATGGTGGCCTGATCAACAGACTGTGAGGGGAGCTCCTCGGGACATGAAAGAATGGCGAGTGTGAGGCAGTAGCTGAGGCTTTTGTCTCTGGATTTTGTGTCAAGGATGGCCATGGAATGGAGGGGTGGCCTCATGGGCCATGGATGATCTCTCTCTCTCTCTGGGGATTTGGCCCGACTGCCATTCATTTGGGGGTGATTCTGTGGGAAGGGATGAGTCCTGTTATCTCTCTCAGGGGTCCCTCAAAACAGGGATTCCAGAGCACAGCCTGGGTACTTGCGACCAGAAGGCCCCAACTTTGGTTAGGATTCTGGCCTAAGGGCATGGCCAGCCCAATATGCAAGCTCTTGGTCGAGCCTCTGAGAGGCTTTATTGGAAAACAGGGCTCACCCTAAGGGTCACAGTGCATGTTTGTGCCCAAGGTGACCGTCAAGCATGGGCATGGCCTCATGGGCTATGCAGGTTTATCCTACTCTGAGTATTTGACTTTGACCCCCATAAGAATCCCAACAGCAAGGTTTCTTAAAATGGGAAAGGAAGAGTTCTGTTCTGTGCATCAGTTTCCCCCAGGTACAAGGATTTGAGATAAGATCTGGGACACATGTCTGAAAACCCAGGTTGTGTAGAGATGACAGCGGAGGGCCTTGGCGGTTCTTATCTGCTGGATATGCGTTCAGCAACTGGGTCGCTGATGGGAGCTCTGGACTCAGGCTGTGTTAGAGAGAGCATTAGTGCACAGGAAGGCCTATGAAATTGTGGTTCCATCGAGGGCTGTGCACATTAAGCCTCATTTGGGTGTTTGTGCAGCCCCACAGGCCATTTTTTCCTTCTGGTGGGCATGCAGAGTGCTGTGTTGTGTCTCCAGAATTTCCAATATGGAGGTCTTGTGGGCCAGAATTGTGATGACGGAAGTCTGAAAACACAAGCTAGTGTTAGGTTTAGGGCCCAGGGCATGGCAGGACCAATCTGCAGAGGCTGAGTCAAGATCTCCAACATCTGAAGTAATGGCAAGTGTCAGAAGTTCCCTCAGGCTGGAATTTGTGTCCCTGATGGCTGCCTAATGGAGGAGTAGCCTCTTGAGGCCATGGAGCTTTCTCCACTCTGGGGCTTGTGAGCTGCTCCCAAAGTGCAAGGTTTCCTTCTGCAGGAGATGAGGAGTTCTGTTTGTTGGCTCATTGCTTCCCCATACTGAAAGAATCGAGAGCAGGGCTCTATGTTGGATGCTTGGAAACCCCTCCTAGCCTTTCCATTGGTGCCTAGGAATAATGCAGATTCCATCTTCTGCCTCTGGGGTGAGCAACCAAGAAGGGTGAGTTGAAAAGGTGTATCATGATATTGGGTTACAATGCGGGTTTGTGTCCATGGAGACCTTGGAATGTGGCAGTGGTCAGGGGCCATGCAGGATTATCCTACCCTGAGGCTACGAGGGCTTTTGGACCAGGAATGTGAGGAGGAAAATTGTGAAAATACAAGCTAGGGTTAAGTTTAGGGCCTGGAGCATGGTAGGCCCAATCTGCAGAGGCTGAACCGAGATCTCCAGCATCTGACATTAGGGTGAGTGTCAAATGTTCGCTCAGACTGGAGTTTGTGTCAATGAGGGTGTCTACTGTAGAGGTGGCCCCACTATGCCATGGAGATTTTCCCAGTCTGTGGATTGTGAGCTGCTCCAAACAACAAGGTTACCTTCTGCATTACAAGGGGAGTCCTGTTTGATGGCTCAAGGCTGCCCCATAAGGAAAGATTCGATAGCAGGACTCTACATATGGATGCCTGGAAACCCCACATAGAATACCATTGTTGCCTTGGAACATGGTAAGGTTCAATATCCTGGGTCTGGAACCATCTAAAAGGGGGCTGAGATGAAATGGAGTCTCAAGCTGTTGTGTCACAATGCAGATTTATGTCCAGGACGACCTTGGGATGTGGCGGTGGCTCAGGTGATATGCAGGATTCTCTTACCCTGCAGGTTTGAAATAGCTCTAAACAGCAAGGTTTCCATTTGGGGTCAGGACGTGTTCTGTTTTGGGGCTCAAGTAACCCCCATGTGTTGGTAATTGTGACCAGGCCTTTGGGAACAGATGTTTGAAAACCTAAGCTGGGGATCATATTAGGTCCTAGGGGCATGTCAATTTCAATCTTCCATTTCTGGTGCCATCTTCCTGGATGTCTGACTGGCGCTATGTGCTCAGGTATGTCAGAATGCTCATTTTTGTCCAGGGTGGCCTACGAAATTATTGTGGCCTTGAGGGCCTTGCAGATTTCTCTTAATCTAGAGTGTTTCAATGCACTAAAGGGCACATTTTCCTTCTGGAGAGATGGCAGGATACCACAGTGGCATAGAACTAGAAATCAGTTACAAGAAGAAAACTGGAAATTCATAAAAACAGAGACTAAACAGCATGCTACTGAACAACCAATTGAGTTCACGGACAAACTGAAATAGGAACACAGAAATACTTTGAGGCAAATGAAAAAATAATACAATCAAACAAAAGTTATGGAATGCAGTAAAACAGGTTCTAAAATGGGGCACCCAAATAGTGGAGTGCTGTGACTCTTGATCTTGTGGTTTTGAGTTTCAACCCCACACTGGGCATAGAGCTCACTTTAATTTTTTGAAGATGTCATTTATTTATTTGACACAGTGGGAGAGAGAGACTGAGTAACGTGGAAGGAGCAGCAGACAGTAGAAGAGGGTGAAAGTGGCTCCCTGTGCTGACCAGGGAGCTGATGCAGGGCTCAATTCCAGGACCCTAAATTCATGACCTGAGCCAAAGTCCAATGCCTAACAGAGTGAGCCACACAGGCACCCCTTAGAGCTAACTTAAAAAAAAAATGATTCTAAGAAGGAAGTTTATAGTGATACAGGCCTAACTCAAGAAACAAGTAACATCTCAAATAAACAACCTAACTTGATACCTCAATGAAACAGAAAAAGAACAAATGAAGTCCAAAGTTAGTAGAAAAAAGGAAGGAACACATCATAACTGAAATAAGTGAAATAAAAAAAGACAAAAAGACTAAAATGACAAAAAGACAACAGAAAGACAACAGAAAGATTAAAAAAAAAAAAAACATAAAACAACAAGAACAACAATAGATCAAAAAAGAGCTGGTTCTTTGAAAAGAATAAAGCTGACAGAGTCTCAGCCAGACTCAAGCTAACAGAAATGAAAGAGCACTCATCATGAGAAATGAAAGAGATGTTCCCTGATACCATAGATATGCAAAGGCTCATAAAAAGGACTATGATCAATGACACCCCAACAAGCTGGATAATCCAGAAGAAAAGGATACATTCCCAGAAACATAAAACCTGCCAAGACTGAATCCTGAAGAAACAGAAATTCTGAACAGATCAATGACCAGTAGGGAGATTAAATAAGAAATCAAAAACTTCCAACACGCAAAAGTCCAGGACGCCAAGGTTTCACTGGTGAATTCTATGACTCATCCACAAAAAAAAAAAAAAAAAAAAAAAAAAAAAAAAAAAAAAAAAAAAAAAAAAAAAAAAAAAAAAAAAAAAAAAAAAAAAAAAAATACCAATCCTTCTCAAACTGCCAGAAAAACAAGAGGAAGGAATGCTCCCCACCTCATTTTATGAGGCCAGCATGTTCTTTATCAAAACTTCCCAATGTGCCCCAAGAAAATGACAGACTAGTATCTGTGATGAACATAGACATAAAAATCGTCACACAAAACAAACTAATGTGCCGCATTCACAAAACGAAGGATCAGCATCATGGGACCATCTCAACAGATGCAGAAAAAGCATTTGATAACGCTGCTACCAAATCACTGACCCCCACCTGTGCTTCTGCTGCCTGGCTGGTCCCCACACCCCATACCACAGCCACCCCACTGTGCCATCCCCCCACTGCCACCCTTCTGCACCATACACACCCGCCGCTGTCCCTTCCACCCCCAATTCCTGACAGACCGCTGCCACCAGCACTGCCACACTCCACCCTGCTACTCCACAGCAGTGCCCCTTTGTCCCACAATGGCTAACCCTCGCCATAGCTGCCCTGCTGCCCTGTGTGTTGCAACTGATGCCCTTCTCTGCCATCCCCAGTGCCCCTACCACTCTCTTGTGCACCCCCAGGACTCTGTCACCCTGCTGTGCCACTCTCTAGTGCTTCTACTGCCTTGGTGCCTGTGTTTCCAACAGCACCACCACTGCTACCATAGTCACCCTACTGCTCCTGCCCATCTCCACTGCCCTGCCCTACCCCCAAGCCATGCCATGCCATTGCCAGGCAGCTGCTGCCACGCTGGTCCCTCCCAAACACATCCGGGCCAATTCCTCCCCGATTTGCCTCCACGTCTGCTGCCATCCAACTGTACTTCCTCAAGTCACTGCCTTCCTCAAGTCACTGCTGTCTCACTGCCCCCCACTGCCATTTCTTCACTGCATACTGTCCTCTTGCTGCCGCAGCTGTGCAGAACCCCTGCCCTGCCCACACAGCTATTAACCTGATGCTCTTGCCCTGCTGGTCCTACCAAACACCCCCGAAATACTACCACCTGTCGGGCCCCCATCCCTGCTCCAGTGCCTCCAGATTCCCTCCCCGTTGACCTGCTGCCACCCCACTCATCCCAGCCTTCTCCCAATGCTGCTACTTCCTGTGTGCCCATGCCTTGAGATGCTGCCACCCGCAGCACACCCCTCATACTGTCCACCTTGTCACCACTGCTGTAGCTAAGCTTCTGCCCTGTGCCACAAGCCACTGCTGACCTTCACTGTCCAGTCCCCACTGACATGCATTAATGCCCTACCCTGCCCTTCATGACCTTCCTGTGAAGTTGCTGTGCTGCTGCCTCCCAGTTGGTTCTGTCTCCGCATCTCCCCATGCCACGACCTGCCTGCCACCCCACATGCACCTGTGCAGCCACACTGTCCCACCCCGTCCACCACCATGCCCATTACTGTCCTGCTGCCCCACTGCATTGCTGCTACCATCCCTGTGCTCTCCCCGCACCTCTACGCTACCGGGTGCCCCACACCCCCACTACCAATCCCCTGCCCTTCACTGTCATTGCCCCTTACCGCCACCCTGCTTCTGATCTGCTGCCGCCATGTGTCCCACTCTTTCCCTATGTCCCGCTGCTGCCCTGTGTCCCACTGCTGCTGGTCTTCATAGCCCAACCCTATGCAGCCCTGCCCTGTTGACTTGCATGCCTGCCCCACCTGCCATGCTGCCCCCGTGTTGTTCCAGCCCCCCCACCCTGCAGCTACCACCTAGTGCTACCCCTGTCCCCCACTCTGGAGCCTTCCTGATTCCCTACCCCTTTTGCCGCGCTGCTGCCGCCCCACGAGTCCTACTCCACCTTCCCCGCACTGGTACCACCAGGCTGCCCCACAACATAAGCCGCTCCCACCGTGCTGCACCTCCGTCCACAGTGCCCCCACTTACAACCACCATTGCCTCTCCGCTGCTACCCTGGGTCCCCACTGCTGCTGCTATCAGTGGTCCTGCCCTGTAGACATGCACCAAGGCCAGCAAAGCCAGGCCCTTGCTTCAGTGCCTGACCCACCATGCCATAACATTGACATCCCACTTATACCCAGCTAGTCCTGCACAGGCCCAAGGGACACTACTGCCTAGCTACTCCCCTCCCCTCACTCTGATGCCTGCTGTCTGCCAAGAGTGTGGCTGCCCAACACGTCCACCATACCCCACGTGGCTACCAGTTTGCTGCCCCCAAAAAATCCACCCCTGCCACCCTGCTGTGCCCCCCCAGGCCCCCTTACTTCCCCAGCACCTCTGTCCTGTGCCCACGGCCTGTTGTGCTTCGTTGCCCCACCTTGTTGGCATGCACTATGAGCAGGCCCAGTAAGCCAGCCAATCTGTCGCTGGGCTGCTGCCTCAGGGCTGGTCCCACACTCCCTACGCTGCCCTGCTGCCTATATTCCACCCCCCACAGGTGCCACACGGCTGCCCCACTCGCGTGTCATGCAGCTTCCCCTTACCACAAGAAGCTCCCCCTCCCTGTACCACTGCTGACTGGTGACACCCCCACTCCCTCCCCTCCTGGCCCCGCCCCTTGAGTGTTCTAACCTCTCTGCCACCTCCTCGCCCCCATAGAGCTCAGCAGCCTTGCCCGGCACATCATGACACTGACACCCCACTGATGCCAGGCTGGTCCTTCCCGTCCACCTGCCACGACTCAGTAGCTGCTTCCCCCTCCCTCTGCTCCGTTGCCTTGCAGCGGCCACACGCATTGCTGCATCACACGCCTGCCCCCCTGCCCCCCTCATGCTGCCACCACCTTGCTGCCCACCACATGTACCCTTGCCACCCTGCAGTACCACCCCACACGACCCCCTTTACCACTGTTGCCGCCGCTCCACTGTTGCCCTGTGTCCCAGCCTCTACTGTGCTTCAGTGCCCCGCCCCCTTGGCGTGCACAAAGGACCTGCCCACCACGCCTGTCCCACTGATGCTGCCCGGTCCCCTTGATACGTATGATGGACCCACCCACCTCCACTCCTAAGTACTGCTACCCTGTCCCATTGACGTGTAGGATGGGCCCGCCCACCAACACCCTCCTAACTGTTGCTGCCCCACGGCTTTGATGTGCACTATGAGCCCACCCATCACGCCCGCCTAACTGTTACCACCCCACCCCCTTGATGTGCACGATGGGCCTGCCCACCATGCCCACCCCGCTGCTGCGGCACCGCCCCCTTTACGTGAACCATGGGCTCGCTCACCACGCCATCCTAACTGTTGCTGCACTGCTGCCTAGGGGAGCTGCTCCCACCCTCTCACCCTCTCTGCTGCCGCCTGGATTGCACCCATCCTCCACAGGTGCCACACAGCTCACACTCCTCCCAGTGCCACTACTGCCTGCCCCCATCCCTGTCTCTGATGACCCCTGCTCCCTCCCCCGTGACCCCGTCCCCCTTACTCAGTGTTATCCCCTGGCTGCCAACTCCTCAGGCCCATGCAGCCCCGCCCACCATGCCATGGCGTTGATGCCCTGCTGACGCCTGACTGGTCCCACCTCCTCCCACATGCCATGACTGCCTAACGGCTTCCCCCTCCCCCTGCTCTGTTGCCTCACCGCTGCCAGGTGCATTACCACACTACTTCCACCCTGAATATCTGCCCCCCTCCCCATGCAGCTTACGTTGCTAATGGCCACATGCACCCCTGTCAACATGCTGTGCCCCCAACACTACCCCCATTACCTCAGCTGCTGCCGCTCTGCGGTTGCCCTGTGACCCTGGCCTCTGCCATGCTTTGGCATCCTGCCGCCTTGACGTGCAGGATGGGCCCGCTCACCACGCTCACCTAGCTGTTGCTGCCCCGCCCCCGTGACATGCACTGAGGGCCCGCCCACCACGCGCTACTAACTGTTGCTGCCCAGCCCCCTTGATGTGCGCTGTGGGCCCGACAACCACGCCCACCTAACTGCTGCTGCCATGCAACCGTGATGTGCACTCTGGGCCCACCCGCCATGCCCCCCAATGCTGCTACTGCTGCAGAGCTGCTGTCTCCAGGCTGGTCCCACCCCCATTCCCAGTTGCTGCTGCCTAGATTCCACCCACCCCCCCACAGTCGCCGCAGGGCTGCCCCACTTGGCTGTCACACAGCTCCCCCTCCACAGGCCCTCCACTGCTCCCTGTGCCACTACCGCCTGGCTGTCCCCTCACCTGCCTCTGGTGACCCCTGTTCCCTCCCCCACAGGTCCCGCCCCCCTACCATAGGGTCATCAGCTGGCTGCCACCTACTCCTGACTGGGCAGCCCCACCGCCCCACCTACTATTCCATGCCATGATGGCCCCATTGCCACACAACGTTGCCCTTGATTCCCACGGCCACACCCCGCCCCCCAAAGCTACCGCACCCCAGGGTCTTGCTGTCTCACTGCACATCCCCCCATCGTCACTGCAGCCCTCCCCAACTACTCCCCACTTCGCCCCTTCTTGCCTCCCTGACCCCGCCCCCCTCCGTGCCCCACCACCCACTGGCCTGGTGCCGCTGCCAGTGATTACAAGGCCACTGCCCCTTCCTTGGTTGCCCTGCTGCTTCTGCCTTGCCCCACTACCATGAGACCACCGCCCCGCTGGTCCTGCCCACACCCCACCATTAACCCCCACTACAGTATGGTCCTGCTTCACCCCCCCACTCTGCTGCTGACTCACTGTGCCCTGCCAATGCCACTAAACCCTGTGACTGTGACCCAGTGACATTGTTTCCCTGCTGCCCCCCTGTTGCACCTGCTGCCTCACTGCACCCCTCTGGTTTTTGCCTCCCCTCCCCGCTGCTGCTTCCCACCCCGCCACTGTCGCGTCCCCCATGCAGGCCCTCCATACCACACTACCGCTGCCCAGGGGCTGCCTGGGTGCTCCTATGGCAATGGCGTGCCCTGGACGCCATCAGTGGGAGACAGGCCCCAAGAGAATTTCTGCATAGGGGTTGGCAGCAGGTGTGTTCTGGAAGTGAATTGGAGATATAGGCATGGGGGAAAATCCCAAGAAGGAAAATGTTAGCATAATTATGTTAAGTGTTAAAATAGCTCAAAGAGCCAAATTTAAAGTGCTTTTAATGTCTCCTTCTTTTCCATACAGTGACTTTATTCATCATATTGTGCACCTGAAAATAATATTATCTCAATTTAACTAACTGGAATGAAAACTAAAACTGTAAAAAAGATAAATAAAAATCTTTTAACATCATGCATCTATTGACATACAGACATTAAGGGAACAGTTTGCATAATAAAATGTGTATATGTGTCTAGGCGCTCTTTCTCAACAAAGCCTGGTCAAAATCATGGAAAAGATGAGTTTTATTTCTCTTCAGAATCACTCACTGTTCTGGGCTTTCATGTATAGTGTACATACATATGAACAAGCTTTTCTCAAAAACTAAAAGAAAAAAAAGTTCCCAAGAACCAGCACTAGATGTCCACTGTAGAATTGCAGGAACAGAAATGCCCTCATTAGCTTTGATGTATGAGAAGACCTTGGGAGATACTCATTAAAGAAATAAGTGTCAAGTGAAATACATCATATACAAGAACTTCTCCCTTACCATAATGCTCAATGGGGAACTTAACACTCCATTTTATTTTTCTCTGATCACCAGGAAAATCAAAACTTAACAGCACACATAGCCCAGTGGTTATATTAAATTTATGCTTTGCTCTCTGTTAGTGGTAGAACTGAAACCTTGGGGCTGAATCTGTGATCATACTTGTGTCACTTTTAGGATAAGATGTACAATAATTTAAGTATATGAATAAATTCATCCTCGTTATGTTTTCCACAGCAAGCATTTTCACTGACATAATTTCATGGGATCTTCATCACAGTCCAGGTGAAAGCAAAGGTAAATGTTTATGGTATATAAAAGGTAAGCAAAGGTAAATGCACAAAATAAGAATCTGTGAAATAAGACAAATGCAGCTCAGTAAGATTTAAGAACCTAATAGGCTGTATTAATGGATCTACTAATGACTTGGATAGTATCCTATCCAGTGGATAGAGGGGCGCTCCAAATGGCCACAAGAAAGAAAAGACTTCCAAGATAGCCTGTGAGATGGAGTGCATGGGTGGTGCAGTCAGTTAAGTGTCACACTTTGGGTTTTGGCTCAGGTCCTGATCTCAGTGTCTTGGGATCCAGCACTTCACAGGGATCTGTGCACAGCACAGAACCTGTTTGTGTTTCTCTCTCCCTCTCCCTCTGACCACCCCCAAATAAATAAATCTTAAATATAAGACATCAAGGGAGAAAACAAAACATAGTCAGCTAAGAATCCATTATTTTAGGCAAGATCACCCTCCTAAGGGAAACATAGGGGGCCAGTGAGTAGACTTCCTAGCGCTGACCAGGAAATTCCCACCTGGGCTGGATAAAGGTTATATAGTTCTGGATGTTACAACTGCAGTTAGGTCATTATTAAGTCTTGGCTAACCAACTTCGGGCCTTAAGCCGTGTGAGGGCATTTTGAGCCTGCGGTTTTCATTTTGAACAACCCCACCTTTTGACCAGACTCTCAACTTAACTGAGACATGGGCTCTAAATTGAAGGCTTTAACACCACTCTCAGCAACTGATCTGAAGTGCTCACAGTACTTGTTGTTCCTCAGTGTAGTATTCAGAGTTCTTGACCTTTCTGATTAACCTTTGTGGTGTTCACAGGTCACCACTACAGTCTTACAATTTTTGAGCTGGTCATGATCTTCTTTTTGTTTGTTTGTTTTTCTGATGTTCCAGTCTTAGAAAGATCATTAGTGTGCAGGTTAGTGTCTCTGTATTTGTATTTAGAGCTTTTGATAAAACGTAAAGCACCACACAGATTATATTGATTGCAATAAACAAGATAATTCCCAATGTTTGGAGTGCAGTTTGTGGCTATGTACTCCAAGACTCAAAGCAATTAAAAACAAATGAGTAAGAAAGACCCTGCTGAAGGAGTCACTCTTTAAGTCACGTGGCTTTCTCAGTAACCTGATGTTAGTGGGCTTCAATTTCCCCCAGAACTTTTCATCAGGGTTTAGCACATGCTGTTGTCTACAGCACAGACCCAGCCTTGCTCAGCTAAGAGATAACAAAGGGCTATCTTTTTTTCAAGAACTCTTTTGGCCAGAGTGTAAGGATTCTTGTTGGGCAGACATAGCTTTAGCAAGGTGTTCTGCAAAAATCTCAAGAATGAAGGAAAATGTCTTGATCATACTCTATCTACGTTTATCCCTAACCAGGGAAATAAGGCCATCCAAAGGCATGAATCTTGGAACACACTTTTTCCTGGTAGTTCCCTTCTAACTCAGAATATGAATGTAGGGAAGTTAATCAATGAGATGTCTCACTTAGCTTGAGTAATTTTCAGACCAGGGTTGCATTTTCTGGTAGCCTTGAAATAAAATGTTGCTCTAAATTCCAGAGGATACTGCTGTAGTAATAAACTGGACAATACAGATGAGGGTGTTACCTTTCCAGCCCATTCCCAGAATAAAGGAAGAGAGAAGAGAGATGAAGGATCACATATTTGGTCAAAGCTTGGAGTCTTGATCCATTGTCTTGGGTGAACATGGTCTACCTAGATGTCAGCTATTTCACTTTCTTCCAAGTAGATTCAGAAACATCAAGTGTTTGTGTAGGACCAGCTGTCAGGTGGAGACTTCGGTAGCTGTGGGATGTGCACTGGAGGCTCAATACCTTTGAGTTTTACAGAAGGAGATTTAGTAAAGTCCCTCTTTTACTGGCTTTCAGGGGCTGTCTTCCTCTAATGATGTGTCTCAAATATTTAATTACCAGGCTGTAAACTGTGATGGAGAGGATCTTTTTAACTGTTATCTAGGATGTGTTCCATAACCTCTTGATGACAGGCTTGAGCACTGGACATCACAGACTTAGAGCAGTTGGATAGACCAGCATGCAACAGTAAAAGGTTGTACACTGAAACAATTCAATGCAGTCTGCAAGGATTTCCTAAAGGCTCCTGTGATTTGCCCATTGAATTATGTGCCCTGGTTACTGGAGATCAAAGAAAGTGTGCCCCAAGGGAGAAACCCGTTTTAACAGGGTCTTTGCCATAGTGCAATCATCAGCATCTTGTCAGGGAAAGGCTTTAACTGATGCAGAAAATACAGAAACAGCAATAAGGGTATATGAGAAACCCTACTAAGTGGCAGTGGAATGAACCCAGCTGCAGGAGTTCAAAGAGTCCACAGGAAGGAGGACTGAAACATCTGGAGACAAAACGTTGTTCAGGATTAGGGACCTGAAAATTTAGACACCCCTGATAAAAAGTTATTTTATTTTTTTACTGTTTTAGAAGGCTTCCCAGTGATGTCCAATTATCATTTGAATCATCTTAAATAACCTATGGTGGGTGAAGGAATGAAATAAAAATAAAAAGAAGAAAAGTGGGGTTTGCCAGGGATCTGGGAAGAACCAAGTGGTTGTCTTGGTATTCCCTTAGCCTGACTCTTTCTTTAAAACACTCCCATTATTTATCCACCTTCTTCTCTCTGATTTAGAAGGAAACAGGTGGCATGTTACAAGGATATCAGGATGGCCTGCATCTTGCAATGAGGAGCCATGTTTTTTTGAACTGGAATGGACCTTATTTACATTTGCCACAACCATACAACAATAAAAGAAAAAAAATTGGTAGGAAGTTTTATTTGACAATGGTTCCCATGTAATTTTTTATCATTTTTTTAATTTATTTTTAGCATGACAGTATTCATTGTTTTTGTACCACACAGAGTGCTCCATGCAGTCCGTGCCCTCTCTAATACCCACCACCTGGTTCCCCCAACCTCCCACCCCCACCTCTTCAAACCCTTCAGATTGTTTTTCAGAGTCCATAGTCTCTCATTGTTAACCTCCCCTTCCAATTTCTCCCAACTGCCTTCTCCTAACTCCCCATGTCCTCCATGCTATTTGTTATGCTCCACAAATAAATGAAACCATATGATAATTGATTCTCTCTGCTTGACTTATTTCACTCAGCATAATCTCTTCTAATCCCGTCCATGTTGCTACAAAAGTTGGGTATTCATCCTTTCTGATGGAGGCATAATATTCCATAGTGTATATGGACCACATCTTCCTCATCCATTCGTCCATTGAAGGGCATCTTGGTTCTTTCCACACTTTGGAAACCGTGGCCATTGCTGCTATAAACATTGGGGTACAGATGGCCCTTCTTTTCACTACATCTGTATCTTTGGGGTAAATACCCAGTAGTGCAATGGCAGGGTCATAGGGAAGCTCTATTTTTAATTTGTTGTGGAATCTCCACACTGTTCTCCAATGAGGCTGCAGCAACTTGCATTCCCACCAACAGTGGAAGAGGGTTCCCCTTTCTCCACATCCCCTCCAACACATGTTGTTTCCTGTCTTGCTAATTTTGGCCATTCTAACTGGTGTAAGGTGATATCTCAATGTGGTTGTAATTTGAATCTCCCGGATGGCTAGTGATGATGAACATTTTTTCATGTGTCTGATAGCCATTTGTATGTCTTCATTGGAGAAGTGTCTGTTCATATCTTCTGCCCATTTTTTGATATGATTATCTGTTTTGTGTGTGCTGAGTTTGAGGAGTTCTTTATAGATCCTGGATATCAATCTTTTGTCTGTACTGTCCTTTGCAAGTATCTTCTCCCATTCGGTGGGTTGCCTCTTTGTTTTCTTGACTGTTCCTTTGCTGTGCAGAAGCTTTTGATTTTGATGAAGTCCCAAAAGTTTATTTTGGCTTTTGTTTCCTTTGCCTTTGGAGACATATCTTGAAAGAAATTGCTGTGGCTGATATCGAAGAGATTACTGCCTATGTTCTCCTCTAGGATTCTGATGGATTCCTGTCACACATTGAGGTCTTTTATCCATTTTGAGTTTATCTTTGTGTAGGGTGTAAGGGAATGGTCAAGTTTCATTCTCTACATATAGCTGTCCAGTTTTCACAGCACCATTTATTGAAGAGACTGTCTTTTTTCCACTGTGTATTTTTTCCTGTTTTGTTGAAGATTATTTGACCATAGAGTTGAGGGTCCATATCTGGGCTCTCTACTCTGTTACACTGGTCTATGTGTCTGTTTTTATGCCAGTACCATGCTGTCTTGGTGATCACAGCTTTGTAGTAAAGCTTGAAATCAGGAAATGTGATGCCCCCAGTTTTATTTTTTATTTTCAACATTTCCTTAGTGATTCGGGGTCTCTTCTTTTTCCATACAAATTTTTGGATTATTTGGTCCAGCTCTTTGAAGAATACCGGTGGAATTTTGATTGGAATGACATTAAAAGCAAAGATTGCTCTAGGCAAGATAGACATTTTAACAATGTTTGTTCTTCCGATGCAAGAGCACGGAATGGTCTTCCATCTTTTTGTGTCTTCTTCAATTTCTTTCATGAGTGTTCTGGAGTTCCTCGAGTACAGATCCTTTACCTCTTTGGTTAGGTTTATTCCCAGGTATGTTATGGTTCTTGGTGCTATAGTACATGTAATCGATTATCTAATTTCCCTTTCTGTATTTTCATTGTTAGTGTATAAGAAAGCCACAGATTTATGTACATTGACTTTGTATCCTGCCACGTTACTGAATTGCTGTATGAGTTCTAGTAGTGTGGGGGTGGAGTCTTTTAGGTTTTCCATATAAAGAATCATGTCATCTGCGAAGAGAGTTTGCCTTCTTCATTGCCAATTTGGATACATTTTATTTCTCTTTGTTGTCTGATTGTTGTTGCTAGGACTTCTAATACTATGTTGAACAAGAGTGGTGAGTGTGGGCATCCTTGTGGTGTTCCTGATCTCAACGGGAAGGCTGCAAGCTTTTTCCCATTAAGGATAATATTTGCTGTGGGTTTTTCATAGATAGATTTGTTGAAGTTCAGGAATGTTCCCTCTATCCCTATACTTGAAAGCGTTTTAATCAGGAACGGACCCTGGATTTTGTCAAATGCTTTTTCTGCATCAATTGAGAGGGCCATGGGGTTCTTCTATTTTCTCTTATTAATTTGTTCTATCACATTGATTGATTTGCGAATGTTGAACCATCCTTGTAGCCCCGGAATGAATCCCACCTGGTCATGGTGGATAATCTTTTTAATGTGCTGTTGGAACCTGTTTGCTAGGATCTTGTTGAGAATCTTAGCATCCATATTCATCAGTGATATTGGTCTGAAATTCTCCTTTTTGGTAGAGTCTTTGCCTGGTTTGGGGATCAGGGTAATGCTGGCTTCATAGAAAGAGTCTGGAAGTTTACCTTCTGCTTCAATTTTTTGAAACATCTTCAAGAGAATAGGTGTTTTTTCTTCT
This sequence comes from Pteronura brasiliensis, assembly GCA_004024605.1. Lineage (NCBI taxonomy): Eukaryota > Metazoa > Chordata > Mammalia > Carnivora > Mustelidae > Pteronura > Pteronura brasiliensis. Next base: position 72,652 of record PJEN01009850.1, read on the forward strand.
TTGAAAGTTTGGTAGGATTCCCCAGGGAATCCGTCAGGTCCTGGGCTCTTGTTTTTTGTGAGGTTTTTGATCACTGCTTCAATCTTGTTACTAGATATCGGTCTATTTATGTTGTCAATTTCTTCCTGGTTCAATTATGGGAGTTTAGAGTTTTCCAGAAATGCATCCATTTCACCTAGAATGCTTAGCTTATTGGATTATAACTGTTGATAATAAATTTTGATGATTGTTTCTACTTCCTTGGTATTCGTTATGATCTCTCACTTTTCATTCATAATTTTATTAATTTGGGCTTCCTCTCTTTTCTTTTGGCTTAGTGTGGCCAATGGCTTATCAATCTTGATTCTTTCAAAAAACCAGCTTTTAGTTTCATTGATACGTTCTACTGTATCTCTGGTTTCTACCTCATTGATCTCAGCTCTAATCTTGATTATTTCCCTTCTTATGTGGGGAGTTGGTTTGATTTGTTTTTGATTCTCCAGTTCTTTAAGGTGTAGAGACAGCTGGTGTCTTCTGGATTTTTCAATTTTTTTTAGGGAGGCTTGGATGGCTATGTATTTCCCCCTTAGGACCGCCTTTGCTGTATCCCATAGGTTTTGGACCAAAGTGTCTTCATTCTCATTGCTTTCCATGAATTGTTTCAGTTCTTCTTTGATCTCCTGGTTGATCCAAGCATTCTTAAGCAAGGTGGTCTTTAGCTTCCAGGTGTTTGAGTTCCTTCTGAACTTCTCCTTGTGATTGAGCTCCAGTTTCAAAGCATTGTGTTCTGAGAATATGCAAGGAATAATGTCAGTCTTCTGGTATCGGTTGAGTCCTGATTTGTGACCCAATATGTGGTCTATTCTTGAGAAGGTTCCATGTGCACTTGAGAAAAATGAGTATTCTGTTGTTTTAGGGTGGAATGTTCTGTATATATCTATGAGGTCCATCTGGTCCAATGTGTCATTCAATGCTCTTATTTCTTTATTGATTTTCTGCTTCGATGATCTGTCTATTTCTGAGAGAGGCATGTTAAGATCTCCTACTATTAACGTATTCATATCAATATGACTCTTTATCTTGAGTAACAGTTTTCTTACGTAACTGGCTGCTCCCATATTGGGGGCATAGATATTTACAATTGTTAGATCATCTTGGTGGATAGTCCCTTTAAGAATGATGTAGTGTCCTTCTGTATCTCTGACTACAGTCTTTAGTTTAAAATCTAATTTATCTGATATGAGGATCGCTACCCCAGCCTTCTTTTGAGGCCCATTGGCATGAAAAGATGGTTCTCCATCCCTTCACTTTCAGTCTGGGTGTATCTTTAGGTTCAAAATGGGTCTCTTGTAGACAAAATATGAATGGGTCCTGTCGTTTTATACAATCTGCAACCCTGTGCCATTTTATGTGTGCATTTAGGCCATTCACATTGAGAGTGATTATTGATAGATACGTTTTTATTGACATTGTGTTACCTTTGAAGTCTTTCTTTCTGTAGATTGTTTCTATATTTCTGTTCAATGCTATTCTTAGGATTTTTCCTCTTTTATAGAACCCCCCTTAATATTTCCTGCAGTGTAGGCTTGGTGGTTGCATTGTCTTTTAAGCCTTGCTGGTCTTGGAAACTCTTTAACTCTCCATCCATTTTGAATGTCAGTCTTGCTGGATAAAGTATTCTTGGCTGCATGTTCTTCTCATTTAGTGCCCTGAATATATCTTGCCAGCCCTTTCTGGCTTGCCAGGTCTCTGTGGACAGGTCTGTTATTCTGATGGGCTTTCCTCTGTAAGTGAGGAGCCTCTTTGTCCTAGGGGCTTTCAAGAGTTTATACCTACAATTATGATTCCTCAATTTTACTATCAGGTGCCTTGATGTTTTTCTGGAATCTGTAGTCTTGGGTGGAGACCTTTCGGCCTCTAGTAGATGAACGCTGGTTCCGTTCTTGAGATTAGGAAAATTTTCATGAAGAACTTGTTCCACTATATCTTCTAGACTTCTTTCTTTCTCCTCCCCTTCAGGGATTCCAATGATTCTGATGTTGGAACGTTTCATGGCTTCATTTATTTCCCTGATTCTGTTTTCATGGTTTCTAAGCTGTTTGTTCCAGGCTTCCTCTTGTTCCTTTCTCTCTATCTGTTTGTCCTCCAGATCACTGATTCTATCTTCTGTCCCAGTTACCCTAACTTTGAGAGAATTTAGATTTGATTGGAACTCATTGAGAGCATTGTGAACCTCAGCCCTGGTAGCTTTTAGCTTTGCCCTAACATTGTGAACATCCTGTCTGGTCGCTTTCAGCTTGGCCCTAATCAATTCTGTTTGGTCATCCATGGCTTTCTGCAGCCTCGCTATTGCCTGGATAATCATTAGCCTAAATTCTCTTTCTGACATATTGTCTATGTTGATAGCCGCTAGCTCTGTTGCATAAGGTCCATCCTCTGTATTTTTCTTCTGTTGGGCATTCTTCCTCCTAGTCATTTTGGTGAGAGATGACTGAACAGATGTAGATGGCTTTATCGACCGTGGTGCAGTCTGGGTGCACCCTGGCACACTTCTGAGCAATCAGGATTCCCCACCCAAATGAGAGAAAAAAGAAAGGAAAAAGAAAAAAAAAAAAAGAGAAAGACAGAGAGAGACCGGAAAGAAAGGAAGATGAAAGAGAAGTTTCAGCACAAATAGGCCCCAAGGTATGATTTATGAGGTATACAAACAAAAACAGACAAACAAAAAGACTGATAAATGTATATAACAAGAGAAAAAAATTATATATATGCAAATAAAG